>JAJOZX010003856.1:390000-392500 GCA_023014485.1 Bathynomus jamesi
CTCAGGGCACCCAAACCAAAGCGCGCAGATGTTCTGCATATGATTTAGTCTAAAAGCTGCTGCTTTTCTGACCTCATCCTTGCTTTTCTTGCGTCTTTCAACACCTCTGGGTGCTGAAAAAATGTTTAGATTTTACGTAAAACTTAACAATTTTAAGTTTTCTTCAAAGAATAGGCACGGCTCACAGCTCTACTCTGATCGAGTAGCGGGAGACTTGCCACCTCCACGTGTAGGTTTACACGCCTGTTCTTCCTGGATCCCTGAAAGGCGTGGCCTCATAAGATCTTATATTATGATCTTATGAGGACTTTCAGCTCTTATGAGCATTAACGATGGCTTCAGTCTTTTCATCAGCCACTCGAACTGAAAAGCTCTTAAGTATGTCCTGCTGCTTCGATCTGAACACTGGAGCATTTCTCGATGGTATATCCTGGCTCTCACCCACCCATCTCTCTCTCGTGACCGTACACAGCTTGGGAAGCAGTTGAGACTTCCTGTACAGCTCTCTCGCAGGACTGAGTATGAACAGAGAAAGCGTCCACTTTGAGTGGTTTTCCTGAGATCCTCGAGCTCAGTCAAGGTCATCTTGCAGGTGAAAATAGGCTCGTAAATATTCTCTGATTCCCAGTTGATGAGATCCTCAGGTGAAGTGGCTTGCAAATTGACTTTGGGATTTTTATGGATCCTCACTGTCGTATCACAAAGTCTCTTCCTTCTCTGATCTTCTCTATCTGGCTCACAGCAAAAGCTCTCTGATGCTCATCCTCACTGCACAGGAATGAAGCCAGGATGTTCTCAGGATGTGCATGGTAAGCTCCTCTATCACTGCAGCAGAGATGATGTTCCTGACCTCGGTAGTCTGGTTCCTCAGCAGCCTCAGGCTTGAAAAAACGTGTGCAGGACCAAATTTGAGGTGGTGCTTCACTTTATGTAGTAGTACATTTTGAAGTAGAAGTTAAGGCAGAACTTCACGATGACCTCGAGCCTCCTAAACACCTCCCCCTTCAGTCCGTGCTCCTCTCCACAACAGCAAGATGGCCTGTGCAGTAGTGAGCCACCTGGATTGGTTCAGAGGTCCGCACTTGAGACCAGCCAACTGTGGACGGAGACTTCCAGACTTGATGGCTTTGATCAGAAGATAGCAGTTGTGCTGGTCTGTGGAGAGAGATTTGACTCTCTACTGGCAGCTCTATGATATCTTCAGTTCCTTCCACTGGTTTGAAGTTGAAGTTGACCTCAAGTTCATTCACTTTCTCAAGAAGTTTTCCAATAGGCCCACTGAGGCCTGACCGGGGAGTTACAGGGCCGTGCAGCTTGATGATTAAGTGCCTCAGGGGGAGCCGTTCACATGGAGCTGACAGATCATCCAGTGGCACTTGCGACCCAGCATCTTTTTTCGGTTATAATCAGGGTTGTCTACCGGCATTTTTAATTACCAAATTAACCTAAATTTGGTAATGAATATTATTTTGGTGTAATAATGGTGTAACATAAGCTTAACCCTTTGTCATTCAGTACCATTTAATTTTAGCGTAGGTTAAGTTTTTTACTTGAAATATGCATAGGAGGTATATATAAGCATTTTTAGCAATCTTTTTTTTGTAAAACATTCTAAATGAAATAATTTATGTGTCCATTAGTCAACAAAGGTCTAATAAGGTAATTAGGGTGGTAGTTAGTTCTCTCTCTCTCTCTCTCTCTCTCTCTCTCTCTCTCTCTCTCTCTACACTAATATACGTCAGAGACACGTTGAGTTCGGTTGACTGCCAGTTCCGGTCGGAACGGGAGCTGCTTGGCGTCGATCTGAACGTGGGAGGGACAACTATGGTTAATCTTAGTGTACAGACCTCCGCATCTCCTCCTCGTGGAGGATACAGCCCTGTACACCGAACTCAGTAGCCTGCTAGGGGATAGGGTGTGTGTAGTTTTAGGAGACTTCAACTGTCGCGGCATAAAGTGGGAAAACAGGACTGCCGATGCTGAAGGGAGGAGGCTAGTTACTTGCTGATGAGAA
The DNA here is from genome assembly GCA_023014485.1 of Bathynomus jamesi. NCBI lineage: Eukaryota > Metazoa > Arthropoda > Malacostraca > Isopoda > Cirolanidae > Bathynomus > Bathynomus jamesi. The sequence continues at coordinate 392,015 of JAJOZX010003856.1, forward strand.
CTTCCTCACTCAGTGGGTCAACGAGCCTACACGAGGCGAAAGCGTTCTAGACTTAGTATCACGACCGAAGACAACCTCGTCACTGGCCTCACCGTTGACGAATCACTGGGGGGGAATGATCACGGTCTTTTAGGTTCCGTGTGTGCGTCCCTCGGGTGAAGCGTAGTAACTCGAGAGGCAGTAAGCTCGATCTCCGGCGGGCGAACTTTGTTAGCCTCAGGGATAGCGTGAGAGATGGGTTAGAGGTTGGCGGCGATGTTGAGGGAGTGTGGAGTGCATTCCGGGACGAGTTTATGGTGCTGCAGTCTGCTGCCATACCCTCAAAACCGGTGACCCCTGCTTCAACGCGGTAAGTGGTTCGTGACATCGCTCGGCTATCCGAAATAGGAAAGTAGCGTATAGGAGGGCGAAGGCACAATCGTCCCACGAGAACACTGAAGCGTATGTCCGCCTGTGTAGGGAAGTGAAGGCGAAGGTTAGCTAGCG
>JAJOZX010003856.1:397500-440613 GCA_023014485.1 Bathynomus jamesi
TAAATCAAACCCAAGCCCTGTCCCTGCCATCTTTCACCGCGCGCTGGATGAGAGTGGCCGCCTTTTAGGCACGGGGCCTGCGAGTGGGTGTATCTCCCCTGCGTGACATCTATTGGCGGTGGGACCGAGTGAGCCCACGATTCGCCTTTTCCTTGTTGGAGTCGATGGTGGCTGGATGCGCACGGGGATGAAGATTCTTTTTGTTTGCTATGGCTTCTTCTACTCTGCTAACGAATTCCGCTTCTAATACTCGGATTACTCCTTCTCTCAACACTCGGGTGGTGAGCAACCAGGCCCTCGAGTCCCCTACCAGTGGAAGACCGCATCCAGATGGGGTTGACCCCCCCTCTGGTAACGGATCACTCGCATCCTCCTTTACCGTTGCCGACCCCAGCCTGTACCCTGAATATGCCCTTGGACGTACACCCTCTGGAGCAGGGGTCTCGCCCCTGCCCGCCTCAGCTGCCTTCGGGCAAGTCAAGTTCCACCCAAGATTTGTCTCCAAAACCCTGCTTCTTGCTCTCCCCGTATGCCCCCTCACCCGCCGTCGGCCCGCTTCCCCGCGGAGAGAGCCCCGCGGCGGACGGGGAAGTCGGCATACACGACCATCCTATCGACAGTTGGATATGCCAATCCACTTCGATTCTACTGCCTCCCTATCCCTTCCAAGTTTCCACAAATTCTTCCTAGAGATCCGGCCTACCTCTGGATCCCTTCCGACCAATGTTCCCTCTAAGGTGTGCGCGTTTGCGCGCGCACACGCGTTGCGAAACCAGCCCACACAGCAAAATAAAATGCGCGCAGGCTCAAGCGTATCATGAATCATGACATTAAATGAAGTAATTTCAAAAATATACCGTCACACAAGGTCTGACCATTTGCATCAACATACTCTATAGTCGCTCTTTTAAGTATTAACCCCTTCCGCCCGACTTCGCCGACGACCGCGCAATTACGCAATACGGATTTTTTTTACTCTATGTATTTACATTTTTTTCTTTTATACATTAACGCATTGAATATAAACCTTCTCTTTCTTATTTTTTCATAAAAACGAATAGTAATTATCTCATAATTCATAAAAAATATATATTTTTTATTTTATTCCTGTTTTGTGAATGGATAAAATCATGTATTAATCTTGATAGTCTATTTTAAATTGCTAAATGCTAAAAATTGTTTTGAGAAATGATAACTAAAATAGTCATTTTCAATTAATGTTATTTTTATTTTATTTCTTTATTTTGTTGAATTTTTTTTACTATTTTTTATTTTATTCATATTTTTAGAATGGATAAAATGTTTTCTTTTTTAAGAATATATAATATTGTAAACAGTTTTTTAATATCCATTTAATAGTACCGTAATGATCAAGCTATCACCTTATGGAAATAATATTTATTAAGTATTTAATATTTATATATTTCATTTTGAAGATAATAGCGCTCAGAAAAATTTGCACAACTTTTCACCATGAATCTAAATGTATGAACAACGAAAATTTCTTGCGCACACGGACTAAAAAAAATTAGAGGGAACATTGCTTCCGACCAACTCTGAACGGACGTTGCAGTTGATCCGAGCCCGCAGCAACTCCAGCGTTATGATGTGCGACCGCAGAGGGATGGCTCCCTCCTCATAAAATCACGCTCAGCCATAGAGACGAAAGCCCTACGCTCCTTCACTGAGGTCCTTGGATGCTCGGTGTCCGTTTCACCACACCCTCGCCTGAACCAGAGTCAGGGCACTATTTACGCCACCCGCCTATTGTCAATTACAGTGAACGAACTCTTGGAGGACCTCGCACCCCAGGGTGTCATCAAGATCCATCGGTTCACATCCCGACAGGGAGGTACCCCTTCCCCCACCCCGCGTCTACTTCTTACCTTCAATAACTTAGTCCTTCCTGACTGTATTGTATGGGGTATGGGAGACCGCACGTCATGCGAATTCTCTATCCGCCCATACATCCCAGACCCGACCCGTTGCTTTAAATGCAACAAGTTTGGACATGTTAGCTCAGTTTGCCGGCAGCCGCACCAATTGTGTGTTCGTTGCGGACAAATCGCTCACCCAGACAAGTGCCCCAACACATCCAAATGTTACAGTTGTGAAGGCGCACACCCATCTTCATCCTGCGAATGCCTGTTCTTCAGGTTCGAGGAGGAGGTACGAGGCCTGCAGGTAGCGGACTTCCTTAGCCTCCGAGAGGCGCGAGACAGGGTACGGAGTCAGGAGGTGAGACCGGGCGTATCTTACGCCGCAGTCCTCGGCTCTGTCCTCTCGGCACGCCGCCCTGGCCTGCCGCTCACAACCCCCTCGACCAGTGCTCCCCATTCCTCCCAGGGGGAGTCCTCGCAGGAGCCGACGACCTCGTGTCCCCCCACCATCCCTTCTCTTCACGCACCTCACCTGCCACAGATTCCCCAGGAGTCTGGGACCAGGACACCCAGGCCCCATCCACCTCGAACCCTGCCCTCCCAGCACTCTTTGCACACACCCGAACCTACCGCCCGGAGTAAGCCGACGAGGCGCAGACGCCGGAGTGAGTCGCCAGACCCTCCGTACTTTCAGTTTGTCTCTCCCTCTTCCCCTAGTGCTAAGAAGACGGATCGGACCTTCACACGCCCACTTCGTCTACGAGGACCAAACCACCCCACCGCAGAAGTCCCATCAATCTACCCCCACAGACTTTGACAATAGTTGCCGAATTACATGACCCACCCCCCATGACGAGATCCAATCTGGACAACATCCTCTCCCCCGAGGATCCAGTGGATGCGGCTCTGGCGCAGCTACACGGCGAGGGGAACTCGGCTGCGCCCGTGAGTCTTATGGACCTGCCCTTGAGTCCTGGTGCCATTTTTTCCACCCATCTACGAGAACACTGGTTCCTCTCCTCCCACCCCCACAGTACCTGCTCCCCTAAAATCTCCGGCCCCTCCCTATTAGCCACTCTGAGCACGTCCTCTCTCCCACCTGCCGGGTCCTTCTGGCACCCCTTATCGCCACCCAGGGTCCGCCGTGAGACCCCAGACAGCCGGGGATGTACCAATTTCGGAAATAAAACGCCCCACCCCCCTGGCCCGAACACAAAAGCCCACCAAGAAACTTCTCACCCGCGGAGCCCACGACGTTCTCCTAGCTGCCGTGATCCACGCCTCCGGTCTCGCTCGGTCGACTCGACCCGGCAATCTCCGCAGAGATCGATTGGCCGACCAATTCCTTCTCTGGTGAACGGTAGATAGCCAGCCATACTCCTGACCCATTCTTCGCCTTCGCGAACCCCAGATCTACCTTCACACTCCAACCTCTTCGCACCTACACCTTTACCCATCCCCCATCATCAAATAATGGATCCCCCGAAAACTACAATAGTACACTGGAACTGCAGATGAATATTCGCAAATTACGAAGGCCTTAATTCCTTGATTGCCACTTCCCGTCCGGTGTGTGTCTGTCTCCAGGAACTCATCCTGGGGACCAGACCCATGCCCTGCCCGACTGGGTATTCCTTCATCACCACCCCGTCTCCTACCTGCACTCGAACGGGGGCTGCCATTTTCATGCACCACGCTGTCCCCTTCTACAATCTCCCTATCCAATCCCCGTTACAGGTGATTGCTATCCGCCTTTCCCTGGGTAGGCAGTACATCGTCGGTTCAATATACCTCCCTCCCCACACTCTCCCACGATGACCTGGTGGAGGTGGTACAACAACTCCCCAGGCTCTTTCTATTACTGGGCGATTTCAATAGTCGCCACCCCATATGGGGAGACGCACACTCCACCTATATAGCCCCGACCCTGATCAATATCATGACCAAGCTCTCCTTCGAGTGCCTCAATGATGGCTCTCCTACATTCTACCATGCCACCACCTGCACTCCATCCTGTATAGACCTGTCCTTCGTGTCGACCGATGTCCTCCTAGATTTCACATGGCAAGTCCTCCAAGAGGACTATGGAAGTGACCATTTCCCTGTTCAACTCACGCTCAATTGGCCCGACCAGACCGTTCGGGTACCAGAAAAATGGATTACTGCAAAAGCTAATTGGTCCCGCTTCCAGGACGATACATATACAACCCTTACGACTGCCCACTTCCCATCCTCCGACGAGTGCATCGCATACTTCGAATCAAACGTGGTAGCGGCTGCATGCACTAGCATCCCACGCTCCTCCACTTACCCCCGCACCCGACGGGCACCTTGGTGGACCCCAGAGTGCACGGAGGCCGTACGCGCCAAGAAGAAGGCTACTCGACGCTTCTACCGTACGCGACTTCCCATCCATCGCACGGAGATGCGGCGGACCAGGGCCATCGCCCGCCGTACAATGAAGACAGCGCGCCGAGCTTCTTGGCGTGCCTTTGTATCCGGCGTCACCACCACCACACCTTCGGCTACCATCTGGAAGAAGGTACGGGGCGTCGAGAGGCGACATGTCCCCTCCTGACCCCCAGTCCTCCGGACCAACGACGGACTCCTAAACGAACCAAAATCAGTGACAAACCATCTAGCTTCTACCTTCGCCGCCGTTTCTTCCTCTGCACTTAGCTCTTTCGTACCCGCCCCTAAAAATAGCTCCTCTTCACCGTCCATAGACAGCTCCTACAATTGGTTGTTCACCATGCGTGAACTACAGGCGGCACTGGCCTCTCGACGATCCCCTTGTCCCGGCCCCGACGGTATCCCCTACAGCCTGATCCAGCACATCCACGCTACTTTACAAAATTTGTTACTAGACCTACACAACCGCATATGGATAGAGGGCGCATTCCCCTCCTGGTGGAGGGAGGCCTACGTAATCCCTATCCCCAAACCCTGCAAAGATTTCCTCGATCCCACAAACTACCGACCAATTGCCCTAACGTGTTGTGCCTGCAAAATTTTCGAAAAAATGGTCGCTACGCGACTATCGTTCTTCCTGGAAAATAGTAATTCCTTCAGGCAATTTCGCTCCACCACTGATCCCCTCCTGCTCCTCAGCCGAGACATACAGAATGCCTTCGACAGTGGACAGTTCGTCCTATCAATATTTTTTGACATCCAGAAAGCCTACGACACCACCCATCGGACAATAATCCTTAGTCAGCTGCAAAGTCTAGGGCTCGTCGGAGCCATGGCGACCTTCATCAGGGGCTTCTTATCCTCCCGAACCTTTAAAGTTCGGGTGGGCTCAGTCCTCTCAGACACCTTCGTGCAGGAGGACGGGGTCCCACAGGGAAGCATGCTCAGTGTTCTATGCTTTTCCATCGTCATGAACACAGTCTGAAAATGCCTTCCACCCGCCATCCGCTCTTCCATCTTCGCGGATGACCTTGCGATCTACTTCGCAGGGCGGGAGCCGTCCGTCGTTCAACAGCAAATTCAGCTCGCCATCTACCGGGTGGAAAGGTGGGCGACGTTGGTGGGGTTTCGCCTCTCCACCCCCAAGTCCAAGTGTATGCTCTTCAGCAGAAGAAGACCCGCAACCCTTCCTGTTCCCTCTGTCACGTTATACGGCAATCCTCTTGAGGTGGTACCCTCCACGCGATTTTTGGGCGCGATTCTAGACCAACGGCTCAACTGGGTTCCCCATCTCAAACAACTGAAGCAGTCCCTCCAGCGTCCCCTCGCTCTCCTAGATCACCTCTCCCACACCACATGGGGCGCAGACCGACGCTCTCTCCTTCGCCTTTACACTTCCATGGTGCAGTCGAAGCTGGACTATGGCAGTGTAGTATACGGTTCAGCCTCCAACGCCTGCCTCCGTATCTTGGACCCGGTCCTTAATATGGGCCTCCGCCTCGCCACCGGTGCTTTCCGCTCTTACCCAGCCTCCAGCCTTCAAATGGATTGAATTACCTCCCTCTCGCCCTCCGACGGGGTCTGCTCTTCATGAGGACATACCTCCGTGCACAGAGACAACTCTCTTCGCTTCTGTGCGCGGCGATTTCTGAACTCCCACCCCAGGGACGGAGGTGGCACTTCACTGAAGATGTCCGCTCTTTCCTTGGCCTTTCCAACATGCCCGCCCCCTCAATTATCCCCATTTCATACAACATCTACCCCCCTCTGGCTCACCCCTATCAAGTTTTGCAGAGACCTGTGTGCCCTACCGAAGAATACCACGAGCGCTACGGTATACAGGTCACTCTTCCGTGAACACGTAACCCAACACCCGGACACGGTCCCCATTTATACAGATGTTCCCGTTCGGAGACTGGTACGGCCGCCTCAGCGGTGATACTGGCCCAGCTGCTTTCTCGAGGCGTCACCCTGCCCCGCGAGACCTCCGTTTTCTCGGCAGAACTCTTCGCGATTAAGGAGGCCCTCGACATTGTGTGTACCCACTCTGCCAGCTCCTTCGTCATTTATTCAGATTCCCAAAGCGCACTTTCCCTAGAGAGATTTAATCCCCCTCATCCGCTCGTCTGTACCATCCAGCAAATCTTCCACTTTTTAACAGCCTTCTGACACAAGACAATCGCCTTCTGCAGGGTCCCGGCATATGTCGGCATCCAGGGTAACGAGGAGGCAGACCGCACGGAAAAGTCGGCCTGCTTACTGCCGGCCCTCTCCCGCCCCCTCCCTTTCTCCGACTTCTTCCCGACTCTCAGCTCCCACTTCCGTTCCATCTGGCAACGGGAATGGGACCAGGCCACACAAAACAAACTTCACAAGATCAAACCGCAATTAGGATACTGGGCCTCCTCCTTCCACCGGTCCCGCTATAAAGAAGTGATTCTAGCCCGTCTCCGCCTAAGACACACACGCATTACTCATGATCACCTTATGGCTAAATCGCCAGCCCCGCTCTGCCCTACCTGCCATCTCCTATCACTGTCGTGCATCTCCTGGTCGAATGCCCAGACTGGTCCGCTCTTCGTTGCAGATGTTTCCCTCACTTGGCCAGAATTCCCATACCCGAGCGTCTACAATTCATGTTCGCCGAGGGCCCCCATTTTTCGGAGGAAGCGATTTTCCGTTTCCTCACTTATTCCCACCTGCTTCATCGTGTCTGAGACCAGGCCCCTCATACCCACTACCCAGAAACTGAACATTACACACACCCCTGGTCTACCATCCCCAACTCAGTAACACCACCTACCCACTGCCTCGCTGAGATATGTACCACACTAGGTACGAATCGGCGGTAACTTAAAGAAAGCAAAAAAAAAATATATATATATATATATATATATATGGGATGATCATATTCTTTCACACGTGACAGTGATACATTATTTCTGTATTGGCATTGATGACAAAGTCTTAAGCGGTGAAAGAACGAGAGGTATCAATGCTCGTTCAAAGAAAGTAGTTATTTTGTCTTGAATGTTGTTCGGTAAACTAAACTTTACAAACAGCAAAGCGTCTCTTTGTCTTGTAGAGGATTTGTCTCCCTGACAAAGAACACGACAGTCTCGTTTTTGGCGATTTTTTTTAACGTAACTCAACCTAACTTGATTTAAACTAAACTTTAACTTAACCTTAATTAACTCGCAGCGCAACCAAACCAGACCTAACCTGCCGAACGTTGCGTGCGTGGGCTTGAAAATATAACGTATCCCTTTCTGTAAGTATTGAAAGTATATGCCAGTGCCCGTAGTTCAGTGGGTAACATCGTTTCCTTATAAGCGAAGTGAAGATATTGAACTCGGGGTTTCGACTCCCGATGGTACTAGTTAATAATAACCCAGGACTTGGCACAATGGTCCCCGCTCGTCTGACCTCAGCGCTGTGCCAGTTTCTGGCCCTCTTCACTGATTGAGAATATATATTTTATCCAGCAAAAATGTTTAAACATCCTCTTTAATCAATTTCCGCATAGTTTCCAGTTAGTAACAAAAATTTTAACATTCGTTCTACAAATTTACATTGAAATATAAAAGTGACTCGTAAAAATCGAAGTTTTATATAGAACATTTTGCTATAAATTCATCCCGTAACACAAAATCAACAAAAATCTAAAGTGATTCACTGCAATTTTTCGAAAATTTAATTTTATTCTTTTTTAGAAACTTTTAACAAATTTGAATAAAAGATTTTTTATTATTAAATATTAAATTATTTTAGTTATTTTCATATACTGAAACTACAAATACTTAATATTTTTCTTATGATACATTAGAAAGGTTGAGTTACAGTGGGTCTGTGATGTTGTTGGCTGGGTGACCGTCCTTTTATTTCAGATGATGTACTGACCCATGGATGGTTCGGATACCACGTAAAGGCGTAAGTCCCCTTCTAACGTGACCTTCGTCGTTACGAAGGAGGCTAAACAGTTCCCAAATATTATATATAAAAGTCTACGGTTAATATGCTTGATATTTAACTATCTTTAATATTAAATTTGAAACTAATACTCGTACTTTAAAAATAGATCGTTGGTAATCGCTGTATGAAGGAGAAGTTAACCCTCTAACGCCGACTGGGTCGAATACGTACCGTTTCAAATACACGCATTTAGACTTAACCCTACAAAAACGTTCGGCGTTAAAGGGTTAAAAATACACTGCATTTGTATCCTATGATAAACAAGTTATCGATTATCCCATCAAAGTGCGGCCGGTGATATTTTTACTGAAAAAGAAATGCAGAAATAAAGGTTCCCCCTTGATACTAAAGACGGGTAGTGCTACCAAATATTTTTTTTATTGTTATGTGCAGTTTCTGGAAAAAGTTCACTTAGAAAGAATTAAAAAAAAAAAAAAAAAAAAAGTACTAATTGATGATAATGTTTTTCTTTTGATTTTTTCTGGGGTACAGTAATAAAATTTTAAAAAGAAAAACAAATCGTTACTGATCAGTAATATTTTGTTTTTACAAATTTTATATTTGTAGGCGAACTTTTTTCCGAAACTGTATATTTATCTTTTTTATCGGAGACGTCAGTGAGTATAACTTGACTTCCGATGATATTTCTGTATGATTTTGTAATGATAATTTTGTCATTCTTCGTACGCTCGTCGAGATTTTATAAATATTTGAAATTTTTTAAACATGGTATATTTGTAGAAACATGTTTATTATCTATAAACATCCATAAACGCGCTGCTGCATGTCTTGCATTTGCCCTGTTAAGTGTTGTTCGCTCGCGCGCCATTATTGGAATGCTGCTATTTTTCCAGTATGAATTTCACTTCTGTTAGGTTTTGATATTCGTCATCGATGGTCACGTGTTCGGAGACGTTTGGGGTTTGACTTTGTTATTGCCACTCGTGAAAAATCTAAATAAGAGCAACAAAAGTTATTTTAGTGTGAATTGTCTAACTTGATAGCTTGATTTTGCTTCTCTAACGACTTTTAATGTCTTTAAATGTAAATGCATCCTGTAAACAACCATTTTAAAATATTCTAAGAGTAAATTTTTAACATAAAAAATATGTTGCAATGCATTATAATTGAAATTTTGGGAATCACATTTAATTTTCTGCTTTGGTTTTTCTTCTTCCTGCGAACGTTTCCATGGTTTCGCTTCCTTCTTTCTTCCTTCCTTCCTTCCTTCCGCGCAGAATGCTCTTCGGTTTCTTCGTTGTCCGAAACCGGAAACGAATCCGGAAACGCGCGAACTAATCGAATGACGTCATAACCCTTATGAGTTCCCGCTTCCTGATCGCCGCTCCAAGATCGTCCAGATGGGGATAGATTCCTTCATGACAAACTAATCCCTCCCGAGTAATCTGGAGTAATCGCAAAAATCTGAACTGTCCCCTCTAACGATGTGGCTTAACTCCTTCCGTGCCTCCGGCCGTTGTGATTGGGCCGATGAATAACAGTATGAATAGCAGATGAATTGCGTTACGTGGTTAATCAAATCAAAATAGACTTTTATTCGGCCGTTCTAATCTCCAAATGGCCAACCTTGATCATGTTTTTATAAGCCAACTGACGTAATCAACGGTACACCAGTACGACTAACATCAACCTTAAGAAATACGACCAAAAGGTCTATTTTGACGTTCGTCTCGGTACTCTGGACCGCACACTTGATTAAATTCAATACGATAGAAAGATTTTGGGGTAACTATTCCAAACGATTTTCGCTTTAGAGACTCGTATTCTTAAAGACGAGAATAGCGTTCCTACTACCATGTTATTAAGATATTGGATGATAATGGCTGTTTCTGGAATGAGGGGTTGGGCTGTAGAGCGAGCAACAGCGGTGCAAGACGATAATAGTAATAATGGTAATAATACTAATAGTTTATATAATTTATACACGATAAGTTTAACCAAATGCACAACGATTAAGGCATTCTGTTTATTCATAGCCCATATTGCCAATGGCTTTCTGCGTGTGTTTACTAAAACCATAAAAATACGTTATATATATATATATATATATATAATATATATATATTATATTATATATATATATATATATATATATATATATATAATACACACCTGCAAAGAAAAATGAAAAGCGATTCCAAGTCATTCCAAGGATTGAGGGGTGTACTGATGAATACACTTAAGGCCTTGGAATCGCTTTTCATTTTTCCTCGTGGTGTGCATCATTTATTTCACGTGAAATTCATCCCATATATATATATATACGTACAGAATGGGCCGTAAGTTTCCATACATAGGAAAAATTAAACGTTTGTTTTTATGTTTCAGATACCCTAAGAATATGCGTTTGACGTAAGATCTTGTTTACTGATGAAGCAAATTTTTACGTCAATGGAGAGGTTAATCGGCAAAACATACGTTATTGGAGTAATGCTAACCCTAACTGGCTGAGTCCGACGAAGATGCAAGGTGCCGGTAAAGTGATGGTGTGGGCCGGGATATGGGGTGACAGAATTATTGGACCAATTTTTGTCAGTGGAAATCTTAATGCCGAAAGGTATCTTAACATGTTGCAAGAAGAGATTTTCCCATCCCTGCTAAACGAGGAAGGTAACTTCCCAGTTTACTTCCAGCAAAATGGAGCTCCACCTCATTATGGTCTTCACGTGCGTCGGTATTTGGATCAGCAGTTTCCGGATGCTTGGATTGGTCGGCGTGGTCCTGTGGAGTGGCCTCCCAGATCCCAGATCTCACCCCCCTTGATTTCTATCTTTGGGGGCACTTGAAGGCCATGGTGTATCAGGAAAAGATACGAGACATAAATCATCTAAAGGAACGTATCACCAACGCCATTACAAGCATAACGTCAACTGTGCTAATGCGTGTTCATCAACAGTGGGGAACACGTATTGAAATGTGTTTTCAAAACAATGGCAACCATGTAGAGCATATTATATAAATAAAAATGGCTGTCCATAAAAAAATGTTTATTTTTCCTATGTATGGAAACTTACGGCCCACCCTGTATAGATATATATATATATATATTACAGTATATATATATATATATATATATATATATATATATATATAAGTAAATGAAATAAACAATTTAGGGCCATTTATCGACTACTATACTCTTCCCTTCGAAATATAAAACGATGAATTATGAGTTTCGAAAACCTTTACGAAGATGATGAATGAATTCCGGGTTAGTGGTGTGTGGTGTGTGTGTGTGTGTGTGTGTGTGTGTGTGTTAGGGGAGACGTGGGGCAGATACCCCAAAAAAGATCCGCACTTCAGATACATTAATTATTAATTGCGGGAGCTTACGCTTCTGAAAGCTTTTCATAAATTAATAAGTGCAGGGTAGGATTCTTTAATGAGCCAAACCAATGGAATCGTCGCTCGTGCGTGCAACTGCAAACGGTCAGACAACCATGAATGAAGTTAAAAAAAAATTGCCGCTTATTTGCTTGCATTTGTCCGAAGATCAGCGAAGTTAAGCGACATTGGGTCTGGGTAGTAGTTGGATGGGAGACCGTCCTCCGCGTCCAGATTATGTAGCGACCCGTGGTTCGGATCCCACGTAAAGCTGTAGGTCCCCCTCCGTCATATGACCTTAGATGTTGCGAAGGAGGTTAAACAACCCCAATTAAAAAAAAATATATATATATATAACGGCTAATAAGAATCACGTTTAGAAGCTAAGGTGATTCTTATATCAGGATGAACCTCATAATCAGTAACTCCGTGACCCTTGTATGCAGCCCCCCCCCCCCGAACTTCCTCCAAGATCTCTAGATCTTACCCCCCCCTCGGCTTTTATTTTTGGGGTGAAACTGAAAAACGTTGTTTACGTTAGTAAATATGATAAATAAATAACTGTAAATTCTTTTTAAATAAAGTGAAAATGAAACGGAATATTTTTTTTATGAATTACCCTGTTGACAGTTATATACCCATTTAGAAATGAATTTCAAGCTTCTTTGAACTCGACTGAACAAGGCAAAGTACCAAAAAAACGTGACTAAAATCCGAACTGATAATAATAATAATAATATTAATAGTAATAATAGTTAAATTTAATAATAACATCAATTTATTCAATTCGTTTACGTAAAATTTACGTATTTTTGTTTTAAATTTAAAATTCATTACATATTATGTATAGTTTTTATTTCGCAAGTTCTCTCTTCCATTGTTGATATTATCCATAAATATCCATTTTTTTTTTTCCATTTTTCTATTTTTTTCGGTTAATACTCTGAAGGGAAAAAGACTAGAGAGGGTTATTTGTTTTCTTAAATGGTCAAATGGAATTTTTATTTGTTTTGAGAAAGAGTAGTCCGTGGATGAGAGTTGCAGTAAACATCGGATTTAAGAGTTGTGGAGAAAAGGCTTCGTTTCACTGAATGTTTAATTAATGTATGATCAGCGTTTTATATATACAGGGTGCTTCAAAAAAATGTTATCAATTATATGGCGCTAATACGTCATTGCTTACCACTTAGTTTTTTTTGTTTATGTAAGTATTTGTGTGTTTATTTGCTTTTTTGTAATAATAGTCATTTTCTTTTCAGGGATTGTGTGAGTGATTAATGAGTGAACCCCATTCAGTGGAAATGGCTGCAAGGTTTACATTAGAGCAACGCAGAGGTGTGTGTGTGTGTGGGTGTGTGTTGTGTGTGGTGTGTGTGTGTGTGTGTGATACAACTTAGAATGGTTCCCTGAGGAACTTTTATGTTACACACAGGACCGTGCATGAAACAAGTAACTCTTTGGGAAAATTAAATCCACTATAGTCCGAATAAGTAATGGTAAATGACAAATACGAAAATACTAGTTTTTCTTTTGCATAGTTTTTTTCATAGTTTTTTCTTTTTATAGTGTTTGCCATTTACCATTACGTATTCGGATTATAGTGGATTTAATTTTTCCAGAAGCCTTCCTTGTTCCATGCACACTGTGTGTAACACACATATATGTATGTATGTATGTATGTATGTATGTATATATAGAGGGTGTTTCAGGAGGAAAGGTCAATACTTCGGGAGGTGATAGTATCGGTCATTGTGAGAAAAAAGTTCATATGAACATGTGTCTAATTCTGAATGGTTACGGAGATAGAGCTATTTGAATCTACAAATACAAAAGCATTGTTAATGATAATCAAGAAAGAGAAACCAATTACTCTTTCTAACATTGTGTTTAAACATTGGCATTTTGAATGGTATCAGATAGAGAAATGACAAATTTGTTACAATTTACAATACGTTTTCGAAAATCCCACCGTCAACCTCAATGCACTTTGTAACTCGTGTGCGAAGATCGCTTGTTGTTCGTCTGAGTTGATCTTGACGTTCCTTTATGCGGGCAGCAGCATCCAAAATGCGCGCGAGCAATTCGTCTCGTATCCACCTTTCTTTTGTAAACTTGACTTTTCATCCACCCCAAAACAATAATCTAACGGAGAGAGGTCTGGAGACCTTGGTGGCCATTGAATGGGACCACAGCGGCCGATCCATCGACCAGGGAAAGTTTGATTTAGGTATTGCAGCACCAGACGGGTAGATTGTGGAGGAGCTCCGTCATGCCGAAAGTACATACCAGCGCGTGTAGCCAAAGGAACATCCTCCAATAGTCCTGGCAATTCATTTTGCAGAAATTTAGGTAACTTTGTCCTGTAAGACGATTCTCTAAAGTAACAGGGCCAATCAGGTGATCATCGATGATACCGCACCACACATTGGTAGAGAAGCGATGTTGAAAATTTGTTTCCACAGTGGCATTTGGATTTTCGTCTTACCACCGATGAGAGTTACTAGTGTTGTTGATACCGTCACGGTGAAAGTAGCTTCATCGGTGAACAGTATTAATCGAAGCAATAGGCGATTAGCATTTACCCAATGACAAAATTCCAGTCGCATGGCAGCGTCTCCTGGTTGAAGGTGTTGTACACGCTGTACATGATATGGATGCAAGCCTTCGTCACGTAATGTTCGCGATACTCTTGTGTGTGGTACACCGAGACGTGTAGAAATTCTTCGTAAGCTAGTAGTACGACTACGCTCTATCAACTGAAGAATGTTTTCCACTTCATCCACATCTTGTTGACCTTCACGTTCAGATGAAACATGAGCGCTGGGAAGTGTACCAATTTCACGCAATGTGTTGAAAACCTGGTAAACGTTTACTCTTCGATCCGGAATTCTGCGGTTCGGAAACCGTCGACGGTATTCTGCAACAGCAGCTGTTGCACTTCCATCGCAAAAACCGTAGACATACACCATATCTGCATATTCGGCATGTGTGAAGGTGTGTGGCATTCTTAACACTGCTTCAAACACCAAACAGTGTCACTCACAACAATCAGCTGTCGATTGGCTTATGTTACATGCTTACATTACAGCTTACATGGCTCAAGGTTATAGGGGAGGGAAGGGGGAGGAAGAGCTGCGTGCGCATCAGATTCAAACAGCTCTATCTCCGTAACCATTCAGAATTAGACACATGTTCATAGGAACTTTTTTTCTCACAATGACCGATACTATCACCTCCCGAAGTATTGACCTTTCCTCCAGAAACACCCTGTATATACAGGGCGTCCCAAACAAATGTATACACACTTTAACAGCTGATAGCTCAATTGATGTTTCTTTCTTTCCAAGTTAAACCCATTAGAATTAATAATGGCAGTCAGACTAAGCTTTGAACAAAGGAAATTCATTATAAAATGCTACTGGAAGTGTGAAAACGCAGTTGAAGTGCAAAGACAGTTTAGGAGGGAGTTTCAAACAGATCCACCAACGCGACTTACCATCACTCGAATTAGAGATAAGTTTGAAGCCGATGGAACTGTTCAGAATGTCCACAAGAAGCGTTCCGGAAGACCACGGACATCGACAAGCCCCACAAAGCAAGAAAGAGTACTGGAAACGTATCACCAAAGTCCAAGAAAATCTGTGCGGCAGCGAGTCGTGAGGTAGGAATTTCAGAATCGTCTGTCCAACGCATTTTGAAGCGCTGTCAATGGAAAAGTTACATTCCAAGATTAGTCCATGCTATTAATGAAGATGATCCGGACCGAAGAGTGGAGTATTGCGAGTGGTACTTGGCACGATGTGGATGTGGATTGGACGAAGGGGTTTCGTAGAATACCCTCCGCGTTCACCAGACCTCACACCACTAGACTTTTTTTATGGGGATACTTAAAAGACAAAGTCTACGCTATAAAACCTGCAACAGTCGCTGAATTGAGAGCAGCCATTGAACGAGAATGCACACAAATACCAAACGAAATGTTTCGTGATGTTGCGATTCCATTGCTTCGCGTTATCAGCAGTGCCTGGACCAGAACGGACGTCAGTTTGAAAACAGGCGTTGACAAAACAATTAAATAATGTCTGTAGATTCTATTAAATTTTGAAAATGAAATGTATTTTAATAAACACTGCCTTTATAATTATTTAAAGTGTGTATACATTTTTTTGGGACGCCCTGTATATATATATATATATATATATATATATATATATATAAAATATAATATATATATATATATATATAGGGCCGCTGAGAGCTGCCACGGGCCCCGCGGAAGGATTGGTATATGGGCCCCCCTGTTTACTTAGTATTTTATTATGAATGTTTTTGTGTTCATAACAAGCAAACTGTTTATATGTCCAAGTCACTATTCAAAAACATACATTATGAATAAAGAACTCGGAAGAAAATGACCATTTTATTTTTCGAATCATTATATTAATTCTATCACCATACAATTTACAAATGCAGTAACAGTCCATGCAGGCAAGACAATTGTTTACTGCAAGATTTTCATAATTAGAAGTGTACTTTCTTTGCCTTCTCTCTAGCAAAGCGGTAAATGATTCTGATGAAATTTAAAGTACGGGCTAACTGGCTTTCAGTTACAATGGTTCCCAGATCTGTCAGTCGGTCTTGGGCATTGGTGGACCGCAGATAATATTTATCTGTTTCAGTTTGACTCTGATAATCTCTATAAAATGTATGTTCATTAATTATATTTCCTCTGTTATTTAATCAATTGCTTTATTAATATTTTTAGATTTGATCCCCCCTCTTTCCTGCAACCCTAGTGGTCCGAGCCCAGGGGATTTTTCCACGGTATCACCACCCTCTCGGTGGGCCTATATATATAATAATTCGTGAAATAAAATAAGAGGCATTACTTTCGTACCGTATGTATAAATACTAATTGAAATGCTAAAATATGATACAAACTTTTGCTCTCTCATAGTAAGTATCTGCCATACTACTGGAAAGTTGGCGTCATAAATAATTACCTCACGCTTCACTAAAGGAGAAAGAACACAAATGTTCTAACACGAACGAGAATGTTGTCTTACAAATCATTCCAAAGCATTCCACAAATAATTCTGACTTGGATTCTGAGAAATGGCATCGATTTTAAAACCGAATTCTTGTGGGTTGCTGGTTCGTCAGTTGAGAATGTTTATATAGATAATAATAAGAAACTGATACAGGTATAGTTTAAGCGAGGATGTGTCAGAGGTCATTAATTTTGTTTGAAATTTGCGAAGTTTATGAGCTACAAGATGGAGAACTGACATTTCCGTACGCAGCCTGGAAATTGTGTATTAATTGGCTTAAATGGAGAATTTCTGTTTATATTTAAAACAGCAAAACGGGAAGATGTTTGTTGTTGTTGTTTTTTATAAAACGGGTTGAAAACCCTCTGGAAATGAATGAAATGAGTTCATTTTAACATTTTTACATCTCTTTTGGTACCTGTTAAAATGTCACGTTTCGTTTATTACGGAGAGATTACAAATTTCGGAACGCACTTCTTTAGGACAATGAAGAGTGACGGTGACAAGACAATGTTGGTAAGTTTGAAAATAAGTACGAAAGTTAGGGATAGGAACATTTTAGTTTGGATACTGGACTAAGTCTTTCTCGACTAGAGAGGAGAGCTGTTGCTTTTTTTGTTGCAATGAAAAGTAAAATAATTTATTGGAAATATTCCTACGATAAGTTGAAGCTTTTGGAAAAAACAAAAAACTACATATGTCGGCTGCTAATACGTAACAAAAAAAATCGTTTTAACTACAATAACTTTCATTATACCATGAAGAAATGGATTTGCGTCAATTTACAGTATTAATTCGTTATCGTTAAAACAGGAACATTTTAAAAATAACTAAAAGTGTTCACAACTGGTAATGAAGATAAACAAGGACGATAAGAGAATATGGACATAAACTAAGGCAAATTCCGAGCACATAAAGTTCTTAGTACAAAAGAATGAGGCAAACGTTCTTCATGAAGTCATGTATACTAACGCTGATGGTGGAGTCATCGAAATGTTTTAATTACGAGTATTAGTGGGAAAGTATTAACCCCCACAAAAAGTATTGGGGTTCGTGAAAACTAAAACAAAAATACTGGAAACTTTGTAATACATCGTAAATAATAAAGTTAAAAAACTTTTTAGTCGAAGTACTTTTTTATAAGTTTAATGTTCCAAGTAATAAAGGATTCTCAACATTGACCGTATAGGTTCTCTTTTTGGTGTATAGGGTAAAAAAAGAGATCCGGTAAGTTCCCCGTTAGGCTCTATGGCAGTCTATGCAGTCCTCACTTTGAACTTAATTCTGAGAGGAACCTTTTCCTTAACCTGTTTTGACACGTAAGGATGAACCAAACGATTTAAAATTTTGTCAGTGTATGGTTTAATGCATATAGTGTATATATATGAATGCTGACTGTTATAATGGTGATACTGTAATTGAAGGAGAAAAAAGAAAAATGGTTTAAGGCTCTTTTGAACTGAGTGCTTCCAATCTGGTTTGATGCATTGTGCTCATCGTAGCTGGAATGAGAAACTGATTGTGGGTGTTTTCGCGTATAACTAAAGTTAAGATATACTGCCTGTATTTGTCTTGAGACATCAGTGGAATCATAATTTCAAATTTTCAGCAAAATGGAGGCCGCAGAGCCAGAGCTGTCTTGCATAAAAACTTTGCTGAGCGATGGATTGAGCGTCGTGGGCGTGTGAATGGTAGGTCTACGCTTTCGTTCATTCGACTTGAATACGTGTGACTTCTTCATGTGGGGTCGTTTGGAAAAAAAGGTCTACAGTCGGAAGCCGCGAACTGTAGACAATCTAACGGAATTCGAAGAACATTAAATGAATATTCTGTTTAACATGTATTATTGTACCAACTTGCGTCAGATGATTTTTCTAAGAGAACTCAAATGTGCATTAACATCAATGGGGAGCAATTTGAGGCTATCAAGTAACAGTGAAGGAAAAAATAACTTTTCATCGGTTAAGTTCATTGGTTCACCATTTTTATTACAGTTTATAACTTCAGTGTATGTTCTGCATTACAAAATATTTAGGCCTCTTTGACTCAGCCTCTATATGTATATAATATGAAAACTGACGATACAGGCACGTAGATGATTATGAACTTGGCCACACGTTAATTTTGATAGCATGGATCATTGTTGCTTCCAGTGGTGATAAACCACGTGCCTTGTCAGTACATTAACCCTCTATGAGCTTGACAATGATGCTTTGTGTAAAACAGTGAAACTTTTGACATGTGTTGTTCGAGCGTTGAGAATATGTACCTTACCTACCTTTACATACCTTACATACCTTACATACCTTTAGACGATTTCAAACGACGGTTCAGATCGGCCTGCGGTCGACCCTCTGCAGCATCCCGCCTTATTTGCAGGATTTGGTGGAGTAGGGAATTGGTTTCCCCTCTCCTCCTAGCCCCTAGCCAGCCAAACATGGTTGGTCAGGGACTTTGCAGAACATGTCCAGCTGGTTCTTGAAATTATTCAGGGTGGTGTGCTGAAGGTTCCTCAGTTCTTCAGGCAGGATATTCTGAGGGTATTTACCATCCCCGTTTCCATGGCCCCCCGTCCTACCGCAACTGGGACAGTACAGAATTTGCTTGTTTTAGTGCGTTTCTATTTCATTTCTAAGGTTAGGGACACAATCCTCGAAACCCTCGAGTATTTTCCATACGTATATTATTGTGTACTGCTTGTGTTTTCTTTCCAGGGAGTTGAGTTTCAGGGATTGTAATCGAGACCAGTAGTCTTCATAGTCGTCGTCTTTCTTTTCCTCTCTCTAAGACGTAAACGTCTTTTGTTTGACTTCTATGTTTGCAATGTCTAGTATATGTATATATACAGGGTGAGTCACGACGAAATGTCATAACTTCGGGAGCTTATAGCTGAGGTCATTCCCAGTCAAAAATTTCATACGAATAGTCCGATTCTTAACGATTATGGAGCCATGGATGTTTGAATGTTTAAAAATAAAAATAAGAGGTCATTCAAAAACCACGTGGCCCTTTTTCGGGTGGTTTTCAAACCCGTCCTCCCCCTTGTGGTCATTTGTGGCCAATGACTTAAACTCCCCTCCAAAACCACGTGGTCTTCTGATGTTACCTCCACCTCTTGTTAATCTTATGTAAAATGTAAGGTGCCATATTAGATTTCTTATATTATTGAGAGGTAATGAGGTAAATGAACAATTAAAAGGCATATCTTCTAAATAGACTGTATTAATTGTTTGTTTCTATGAATTGAAAATAATGTTTGTTTCTTTAATTGAAAATAATATCTTGACTAAAAAATGTAATTTTGAATGTTCAAAAAATTATTTATTGGAGCATACATAGTGGATACATACTAACGTATTGGATGCATATATACATATTAATTGGAGCATAATATGATAAACAATATATAAACAGGATACTTTAATGCTTAGTATTGCCCACGTGGTTAAACGTCAAGACATCCCTCCCCCATGTGGCCCTTGGTGGTCAAATAAGGAACGCCCCACCCCTTTTAAGGACCACGTGGTTTTTGAATGGCCCCTAAGCGAACAAATAGCTGCTAAAATTTTTATTCAGGAATTTACAATAACTATTCAGAATGACTACCCTCAGCCTCAATACACATCGCGGCTCGTCTGTGAATCGCGCGTGCAGCTCGCATTAGTTCATTACGATTGTCCTTTATGAGGGCTGCAGCATCCAAAATGCGACGGAGCAATGCATCTCGTGTTTCTACTTTTCTCTGGTACACCAGCTCTTTCATGCACCCCCACAGCTAAAAATTTAGAGGGGTTAGGTCCGGAGACCTGGGTGACCAATTTTGTGCACCACCACGACCGAGCCATCGACCAGGGAAGCGATCATCGAGATGAGTTCTCCCCTGCACGGCTAAAATGGGGAGGAGCTCCGTCTTGTTGGAGGAACATACGCAATCTTGTTGCCAAAGGTACATCTAACAGTGGCGGCAGTTTGTCTTGCAGAAATCGTAGATGTCACCTGTAAAACCACCTTCGAAGATAAACGGACCAATCAGCTGGCCGTAGAGAATACCATACCACACATTGACACTGAACCGATGTTGAAAATTGCTTTCCACAATGGCATGAGGATTAATTTCTGACCACACATGTGAATTGCGAATGTTGTTGATACCGTCGTGAGCCTCATCACAGAACAAGACGTATCGATGCAATTGTCGATCGGCATTGAGCCAATTACAAAATTCCAGCCGTTGGGCACGATCCCCAGGTTGGAGGTGCTGAACGCGCTGTACGTGGTATGGATATATGCCTTCTTCGTGTAACATTCTACGTACTCTCGTTTGAGGAACTCTAAGACGTGTGGAAATCCTTCCCGTACTAACATGAGGACTCCGCTGTGCCATCTGAATAATGTCTTCTTGTTTAGCGACATCTTGCCGTACCTGACGCTCAGATAAAACAGTAAAGCTAGGAAATAAACCGCTCTCTCGCAATCTCCGGAAAACGTCGCTAAACACTCGTCGATCCGGAATTTTCGATTTGGAAAACATCGCTGGTATTCAGCGACAGCAGCAGTAGTATTTCCATCGCAAAAATATCCATAGCTCCATTCATCGTTAAGAATCGGACCTATGTTCATATAAAGTTTTTGACTGGGAATGACCTCAGCTATAATAAGCTCCCGAAGTTATGACATTTCGTCGTGACTCATCCTGTGTATTAGGGTGGTTTTATTAATCTGATGTCGGAATATCTGTTATGCCAACCCAGCATTTGGTGCCACTAGCTTAAAAAATGATACACTGAAAAATGTTTTGAGATCAGGATATATTTAGGACTTGCTCAAAGCTATTTTGTGTTTTTGATAAGACCTCCATCCATTTTATTGCTAACAGGACACATTTCAGAAAAAATGGAGCTGTTATGTGAAAAGCATGCTGTCCATTTTGACAAATTAAATTATTGAAACATTGTAATAAGTGTTCCTTTCACACAACAGGTCATTAGCCCCATTCCCGCTAATGACTGTGGTCCACAACCATCCGTGTTGGGGGATATTTTATTAAAAAAATAATTTGTGTATTGTACAAAAAAACAAAATATTGGAATTTCTCCATTGACAATTTACATAACATATATTATTAGATAAATGCCAGATAATCATTGTTGCTTGGTTCGCATGATGGCAGACTTCTTCGTTGGTGACAAGAAGACCTTCCGGTGATCTTCAACGACTTTTAGGAGGAACTGCTTCTGCTCTTCGCTGCGCGTAAGAGATGCATTGAACTCCTGGATGGGCGCAACACCGCGTTCTGCAAGGTCGTTGATCACTTTCACCGACCGGACAGTAGCCTGGCTCCTCCTGTATGATTCATGGACTGGCCAAAGTGTTGGATCCTCCTCCAAGAAATCTTGAGGCAGTTCAAGTATTTCAAAAAACTTCAGAGTTGACATGGTGACAGAATCGTGTAATTCTTTCCTACATGCCTGGCCAACTGGAGAGATCCATTTACGGGGGCTCCTCAGACCCGATTTTGTTTTTCAGGGCATTTACCATCTGCCTCTTCTCCTCTGCTGCAACACTGTCATCGAAGAAACCTAAGCCTACCAATGTTTCTGATAGATACCAAAGATGGCGGCTGAATGCTGTGCTAACAGTCTTAGATATATCTTTATCAGCATGGTTAGCTAGTGCACGGAGGAGATTCAGATCGTTTCTCGGAGCTTCTACTGAAGACGGACTCTGAAACCAGTATTTGACAATGATGGCTTACTTCCTGGAGGTGGCTCCACACCATATCACTGCGCGATGGCCTTCTTGATGATCCCTGTTGCTGCTGGAGGGTGAAACTCCTTGCTGAAGAGCCACATTTTGATGGCGTAATAGCTTGAGCCATCCAACGAGCTCGATGTATTGCTCCTGGATATCGGAAATGGATCCCGCGTGGAGGGACCTCTCCAAGGAAGATAATCGTCAGCTCAAGGAGCTCACGGTAGTCGTCCCGTGGCTGAAATTTGGACAGCTGGTCAACAGAAAATGCAATGACCTCAGTCTTATATCCATTTATCACAGGGATTAGGTCTTCTTCATCCACTGTGATGAGTATGCTGTCTTATCGAGGTAAGGCCAGTAGTCCCGGAACTGACCGAAGAGCTGAATATTTGGAGATTTGGAGCTGGAGACATCATGAAGGCTGAAGACCGTCTCTAGGAGTTTCTCCGAGATGTGATGTCGCACGTCAAGTTCAATAAATTCCTCCCAAGCTCAGTTTCCAAACGAACACAAACTCCTCCCTTTGAACCAGTGTTGAACGCGGTGGTGTCAAAGCAGAGCCCATTCACTCGTTCCCTCAGTCCTCACTCATTTATCGTCTCCACATTGGCACTCCCAATTACTTCCGACTTTCCCGATTGAAGTTTTGGAACTGCCAGCAACTTCACCACGTCTTGTCCAGACACAAGAATCGAGAGATCGTCCACTTTGTCCTGACCAGGACCAGAGTAATCCTCCATGATTTTGCCGTCCTAATCCAAGATCAGAGGAACTGCTGGGGCGAAGCTTTCCTTCAGCCCATGAGCAAATATCTTCTGATGTTCCATCCGCTCCTTGCGGATAGTGCTTCGGCTGATCATCAGGTCTTCTACTTCGTGACCGAATTGGCTCGTGGACGCCAATGCTGAAAATATATGCGCTGCTTGCCGGTCAGTCACATTAGTCTGATCTAGTGCAGCTGCCACTTCAGGTGTCACCACACACAGTTCCACGAAGTCGAGCTCGTTTAGAAGCACGCGTTTCTGATGGTGCAAGCTCTTCCTCCATTTCCGACGAGTTGCTCGACGAAGACAACTCAATAACAGCGACGTCGGTTGCAGCAGCACTTGATGAAGCTGCTTTGCCAGCTCGCTTTGAAGCTTCCGCTCTCCTTGCAGAATGAGTTTTCTGTCGACTCCAACCATCGTGCCCCTCTGTCCTGTCTCCCGTTGAGATTCCAGGAATTGTCTATCCTCTTCAGTTTTCATCAGCTGCATGGCATCCTGGTGGGCGATGTCGAAGAGGTTGTCTAACCCATCTTGAAATGTGGCTTGGTTGGCAAAGTTCGTGACAGACTTTCGGTTGATATTCTTCTTGAGCACTTGCCACTCAGTATGAAGCTTCTTGATACGTTCGACAATATGTTTAGCAGCTTTTGTAGGCACTCGAGCTTTCATCCAAATTGGAAGCAAGAGATCCAGCTGTCTCGGACACGTTATCTTTAAGAGTCAATTTTTGCTGATTATGAAAATGGAATAGAACAGCCAATATTTATCGGCGAGAAGGGAGCTTCGATGATGTAAAGTTCGCCTGAGTAACACCAACCAACCAGATGGCACTGGCCGCACGTGTTGTCATCGACATCGTCGCTCCTGAGAAGTTGAAAGAAGCACAAATTTGTTAAATACCTGCGTCACTAATATTGTGTTGCAATTTTTTAACGCCGCGAACGTGATTTTTTTGTTAATTTTTTTTTTAGGTTTGATTTTGTTTTTTTTTGTTTTTTTATAAACTTTTTTATTTTTATATAAATATTTAGTTGTTTTTTTTTGCCTCAAGGACAACATAATAATGGGCTACTGCAGTTCGTGTCTCTGCTCAAATTAGTCAGCCTCGGATACTGCAGTGTAAGGTAGATAGTTCCATTGTTCCAGTGTACTATTGTTAATTTTTCCAGTGTATTAATTTCACATTTACTATATGTATTTAAAAATAACTTCTTAATTTTTATATGTAAATCTGTATAACTTAGAATTTAACCCTCTTTTCTCAGTCTTTTAAAATTTGTCTTTACGAATAGGTTATAGAAATTTTCTGTTTGTTTTTCATTCAATATTGATTTTAATTTCACATTGTTAAACAGCCTGAAGATGAGCGTATTGCTCGAAACGTTGCGCATTAGAAGACTTTTCATGGCATTTACATTTCTCCTTGTCATTGAAGCTCTGTAGAAGCAACCCGCATGATTATATAATATTATATATATATATATATATATATATACACAGTGTGTCCGTAAAGTCATGGTGGGATTTTAATAGCTATATTATTGCAACGAAACATGATAATGAGATGAAAAAAGGCAAATTGAAGAACAACTCTAAAAGAATAACTTTATTTAACGTAGTTCGATATGGGCTCCTCTGGTAGCCCTGCAGACATCTAGGCGGTGATTCAATTCCAGCCACACACGCCCAAGAACATCAGGAGTGATGATAGCTTCCGTGATTCGCTCGTGCAAGTGATGAATATCCCTAATGGTACACTGTACACGCTTTGCTTGACGTAACCCACAAATAAAAGTCCAAAGGTGTCAGGTCCGGAGAGCGTGGAGGCCATGGCTTCCATCCTCCTCTTCCTATATCTCCGTGGAAATTTTTCATTAAGGAATTCTCGAACAACGTTGGCATAGTGCGGAGGAGCACCATCTTGCTGAAAGATGACATTATTGTCAATAAATTGGGGTACTGCAAAATGTTCCAACATAGCGAGGTAGTTGTGTGACGTCACAGTGGGTTCCGCGAAGAAAAATGGGCCAATCACTCGATCTCGTGCTAGAGCACACCACACATTAACTTTCGGGCTATTACGCTCATGTTCAACATAGGCATGTGGACAGCCTAGACTAACTACGAGATAAAGGTTAAGCTTAGCCTAGACTAACTACAAGATACAACTTTGAGAGTTGTTCTTAAATTTGGCATTGTTTCATCTCATTATCATGTTTTCGTTGCAATAATATAGCTATTTAAAATCCCACCATGACTTTACGGACACACATCACCGCCTAGATGTCTGCAGGGCTACCAGAGGAGCCATATCGAACTACGTTAAATAAAGTTCTTTTAGAGTTGTTCTTCAATTTGCCTTTTTTTCATCTCATTATCATGTTTCGTTGCAATAATATAGCTATTTAAAATCCCACCAGACTTTACGGACACACTGTATATTATGAATTTCATTGATTCCTATTTAATATAAATATATTTCATATTTGTAAAATTTCAAATGAGTTGAGCAAGTCCTAAATATCGTTTGATCATAAAAATATTCCTGCTCTTACAGTTTCTACCCCAAGTGGCACTAAATGATGGGTTGGCAAAGAAAAAAAAAAATTGGAATAGCATTCCACCTCTATGAGATAAAACCACCCTACTATATATATATATATATATATATATATATATATAATTATATATATATATATATATACAGTATATATATCATACCAAGTGAAAGTTAATAAAAGTATTTGGGTTGTTTAACCGCCTTCCGAAAGCGAAAGGTCATATGACGGAAAGGATTAATTAAAAAGAATTTTTTATGTCGGATCCGAACCATCTACGGATCACTACATCATCTGAACGCAGATGACGGTCACCCATCCAGCTATTGAACAACCCCAACGTCGCTTAGCCTTTTAGTATTAAAGTTTTAGCGCGATAGTATTCTGTATTCATGAAAGCTTTCGAAGATATTTGTTGGAGAGAGAGAGAGAGAGAGAGAGAGAGAGAGAGAGAGAGAGAGAGAGAGAGAGAGAGAGAGAGATGATTGAATTTTTGTTCTGTTTTTTGTATTCGATGAATTTGAACGCGTGTTCTGATTGGTCCGTTGGAAAGCGAAACAAAGCGCGGCAATTTCTTCGTCTTTGCAAAAACCATTCAACTGTTGACAGGAAGTCGACTTCCTTTTAGAAGCTCAAAATCGGCACACACAGAGCGAACTCTCGTTTTATAAGTCACAATTTCTTTTATTTCCTTCCTTTCTTCCACGTTTCGCTTTTCGTGTCTTTTCAATTTCCTCAATTTGTTTTAATTTGTTGATACTGGCCATATTTTGGTTCCAGATACGCGTGCGCAAGAAAAAGACTTCTCCCCCCCCCCCTAATTCTTCACGCATTTCTTTTATATATATATATATATATATATATATATATATATATATATATATATATATATATATATATGATGTCGAACATTAGATCGAATATGCGGCCACAAGTGGTTGAATGGCGTAAGGCTTTTAACAAAATTGAGATGGGGAGTGGTATTAAAAAAAAAGATCAGGGGGCGTAGGTAGGGGAAATTGTCGTACGCCTCAACCCAAATTGTCGTATACGCAATGCGTAACAGTGACGCGTGTTGGAAGAGAGGAAGGAAGGAACTGTGGAGACCTTTTGTTTTTGTTTTTTTGTTTAGTCTCGAGGGAAGAGGAGAAAGAAAAATTAAAATTTAATATTGTAAAAAAAAAAAAAAAAATTGTTACTGAAGTTTTTGAGAATGAAATTGTGTTTTAGAGGGTTTAATTGCACCTCCAGCTATTATTTCACTATTTCAATTTTCCTTTTCATCAGTTTTGAGGTTTTGTTTTATCGTTTTAGTTTCTGTATGTTGAAGAGGGTTACAACATGATATATTGATCGCGCGCGCACACACACACACACACACACACACACACAGTTTATATAGCTATACAGTATACAGTGTGTCCGTAAAGTCATGGTGGGATTTTAAATAGCTATATTATTGCAACGAAACATGATAATGAGATGAAAAAAAGGCAAATTGAAGAACAACTCTAAAAGAATAACTTTATTTAACGTAGTTCGATATGGGCTCCTCTGGTAGCCCTGCAGACATCTAGGCGGTGATTCAATTCCAGCCACACACGCCAAGAACATCAGGAGTGACGGATGCGATAGCTTCCGTGATTCGCTCGTGCAAGTGATGAATATCCCTAATCGGTACACTGTACACGCTTTGCTTGACGTAACCCCACAAATAAAAGTCCAAAGGTGTCAAGTCCGGAGAGCGTGGAGGCCATGGCTTCCATCCTCCTCTTCCTATCCATCTCTGTGGAAATTTTTCATTAAGGAATTCTCGAACAACGTTGGCATAGTGCGGAGGAGCACCATCTTGCTGAAAGATGACATTATTGTCAATAAATTGGGGTACTGAAAAATGTTCCAACATAGCGAGGTAGTTGTGTGACGTCACAGTGGGTTCCGCGAAGAAAAATAGGCCAATCACTCGATCTCGTGCTAGAGCACACCACACATTAACTTTCGGGCTATTACGCTCATGTTCAACATAGGCATGTGGACAGCCTAGACTAACTACGAGATAAAGGTTAAGCTTAGCCTAGACTAACTACAAGATACAACTTTGAGAGTTGTTCTTAAATTTGGCATTGTTTCATCTCATTATCATGTTTCGTTGCAATAATATAGCTATTTAAAATCCCACCATGACTTTACGGACACACATCACCGCCTAAATGTCTGCAGGGCTACCAGAGGAGCCCATATCGAACTACGTTAAATAAAGTTATTCTTTTAGAGTTGTTCTTCAATTTGCCTTTTTTTCATCTCATTATCATGTTTCGTTGCAATAATATAGCTATTTAAAATCCCACCATGACTTTACGGACACACTGTATATCATATCTTCGATAGTGTACGATTTTGGTGGATAGTTTACACGATGCCAATCCGACAGTTAATGTATCTACCACAATATAGTTACCATATCATACACTTCCTTTATATTCTTAATATAATGTACCATTAAAAGGATCAGTGGAAGAAAGACAAATGAGAAGGGATATTTGTTATAAGTGAGGTACATTGTAAAAGTGTAGGAAACTTTTGCCTTAATACTTTGTACGATCACCTTTCTTTTTACTACTACTAGTACAGTTCCCGCCGCTTCGCTGACGGTTAGACAGGCTAAACTACAAAAAAAGAACCCAGCCGTGAAAATTTTGAGCTTCACATTGTGTCAACATTTCTGAATCTGGTATCTCCCAAAACCTCCTCACCCCCATTCATACAACTTGGGGGCTAACCCCCTCCCCCATTACCCACCCACCCCTCCCCATTACCCCACCCATCCCCCATTACCCCACCCATCCCCCATTACCCCACCCCCACCCTTCCCCATTGCTAAACTACAGAAAAGAACACAGTCATGAAAATCTTGAGCTTCACATTGCCGCCCGTAATACAATTTCTGAATTTTTTTCTCACAATTTTTTCTCACAATTTCTGAAAGTGTGACGGACAGACGGACAGCTCTCTTATTATAATATAGATTAATCCGGTAGCACAGACCCTGATTTTACTGGAACCCTGCATTGTTTGTTATAAAGCAAATTTTTACATATTTTGAAAGCTTATACCACCCCATTCAAGAATCCATCGGGTGTACACCTGACCCCCGCTTGGCTTGGCTTTTTCAATATGGCCGCCATTTTCCAAGATGGCCGACGAAACTGAAAAATCCCATATCCTGGTCAATACTTGATGGATTTTGATGATCTTGGTGTCATTTCTAGGGGTTTTTAGGATGATGAGTCGATCTGGAGGGGTTGCAGATACTTTGGGAGTCGTTTTGACCCACATTCGTCAATATTCAAGGTCATTGGAGGTCAAACGCCCCCCGAAATAAGGAATATCCCATTAGGGTGTGTCAATTTTGGGGGTGAAATGACTAAATTGAAAATCATGTGATTTGGTAGCAATTTAATGTAATCATTTGGCATACAAAATAATATCCTTGCTTCAAAAACAACAACTACCTACATCAATTTTAATTAAAAAATTCCATTTTTCCGTAAATTCGTAACAAAATAACAAATGTGCGCAAACATCCTATCAACATTTAAAGTGGCAATAAGATATCATTCAGAGTCTTTATTTGAAAGTAACCAATGCATCATGTCCTTTTTGCTGCGGTTCCTTGACATCAGCATTCGGCTTGCTACTTGCGCTTTGATGTAGCCTTCTCGCCTCTCGTGACTGTAAACTTGACTAGCTGCTTCTGTGACCATTTTCACACATCTCTCCACACTCTGAGTGTGAGAAGGCCACTTTGGCACTTGCATTGGGGCCTCTTTAAGTTGTGTTAAATCTTTGTTTGTTATACATGTTGTCAGTGGTGGCTCCAAAACTTCCGAACTCAAGTTAACTAATTCTGACAATTTCGTGGCATTGACGTTTATCGGAGGTACCTTCCTTGTCTGAACAGAGCAGTCTCCCAGCTGGTCATCATCTAGTGATGTTTCTCTAAGCTTTAGAATGATTTCCACAGCCTCAGTTCGCTCTTTGGTACATTGGCTGCAGAGTATTGCTTGCAAAACTGCCTCTCGCCTAGCATACCAAGCGGACCTTCTCACCACAGGTAACACGATGTCCACCACTACTTTCCTTTGGGTTCTCAGTAGCTGTAATTGAAACAAGATGTGGTTGGGCCCCTCCATCCATATTGAATTAAGTTTTACATTGAACCAGTGAGGAAGATAAAACCCAATAATAAATTCAACAATCAACATCAAATTCTGTAGCATTTTGCCCTTCAGTGCATGTTTGGAAACCCAAATCCTGCAGAAACGAATCGCTGTAGTTAACCAACGACTGTGACTTACGGGTCCAATCTCCAAGAGAGCCAAATTTTGAGGCAACTCTCCTGATCTGATTGCTTGAACAATACGATAAGTGTAAGATTGATCCGTGCTGAGGTCTTTGATAACTTCTTCAGACAACACTGGAAGGGGAGGGCTTACTTCGACCTTTGGAAATTTTGTATTTATTTCTAATTCCGTTGCTTCATCTAGCATGTTGCTAAGGGGGCCTGACCACTTGTTGTTGCTCTTTGTAGGACCATCAAGTTCCTGGATGAGACGACGAAGAGGTAGTTCCCCTGTGTGCAAATCACATACAATCCAAACAAGCTTTCTTCCAAGTTTTTTCTCTAAATGCGTCATAACACCGCCCTGCCATCCAGTGTTCACCGCAGTTGAGTCTCCACCAACGGCCTGCAGTGAACTGTCAAGTCTTCTTGAAGCCAACATATTATTTGATCAGCAATTGCCTCTGAATGTTTCTTGCCTTCTACTTCTGCTTCAGGAACAAAGTGAAACAAATAGCGGCCACCAGGTTCGGAACACACAGAGTAGTGTTCTTCTTTGATGAGACCGGGAAACTTTCTGTCCATTCCCTCTACCTCTAGGAGAACTTTTGTGTCATCTCTTCTTCCATCAAACAAAAGGCAAGAGAGACCTTCCTCCTTCAAATCTTTTTCATGCTGATCAGATATTTCCTTCATTTTTTTTTCTTGTGCTCTTCTTATCTTATTATGATCTATCACTAAGGATGTATCCTCTCGACTGATGAGGCCTGTATCTATCCAAGCGGCAGTGGCAATCTCTGCAGTCTCTCGTAGCCCCGTATGGTGGCGAATACTGGCAAGGGCAATGTTTGAGATGTCTTTAGTGTTGTATTTCATTCTCTTCGGCGAAGGTTCAGATGGCATTTTGGAGCTATCATCTGATGTTGCTTCTTTCTGTTCATCTGAAGAGCTTTCAAAGAAGTGAGAAACCTCTTGATAGAGCTCTTCATCTCTTTGGGTGGCTTCTTCACTCTTCTTTTTCTTCCTTTCTTCCCTCTCTCGGATTTTCTTTTTTCTTGGCAATAACAATCTGTTTTTTGGTTTCTGAATAATCTGCCGAACCAATCTGCATACTTCCTTGGCCTCCTGCCTTTGTTCTCTGCGCCTTTATGAAAGCCAGCTCCAAAACAGGGATCTTCTTCTCACGAGGACAGCGACAATCAATGTGAGGGTGAGGTTCTCTTCTGCATGAGGGAGAACAATTGGCTTCAGAACACAACTCTATGGGACACTGGCAGTTAAAAATGTCAAGAAGAGTATCAAGTGTGTGCAGAAATTTATTTTTCTTTGCTAGTTTTCCTTTACCAAGTGATGTCTCAACTGCTTTGTGCCACAGCTTTGTTAATTTTAGCTCAATAGTTCTATACTGATTGAGTACAGGTGGTTTGAATAACACATTAGCTTTTTTCCACTGATGCAGAAGGGGGGGAATCATATGAAAATAAAAACCCACTCTAATAGACAGAGTTTATTTCCACAACAGTTTCGACGCCCACTGGCAGTGGCGTCGAAACTGTTGTGGAAATAAACTCTGTCTATAGAGTGGGTTTTTATTTTCATATTTTGACCTTCACGTAGAAAAAAGTGAAGTTTTTTGCATTTAGGGGGAATCATGTCCCTTATGAGCTCTTTCTCTGTGTAGTTCCTTCTATCCTTTGTATTTTGTTCACGAAGGAGTAACCCTAGTCTCAGCATGTCTCGCACTGTTGGTAGTTCTGATACGGGAAGCTCCTTGCCTGTACCGACTAACAGGCTCAAGTGGCATGACGACTGACCTCTTGTCTTCAATTTTGGCATCTTAGGAATATCTGAAAAGAAAGAAAAACATTTAAGTATTTTATATCAATTACGATGTTTCAAAGTTTAGTCATTCGATGTTCTAAAATTCAATAAAAAAACATTTCATGGGATTACAACATAATTAGACAGAAGAATATGAATAATAAATAATTGTATTAATCAATAATCCATACTTACAGTTAAACTGTAGTATTCGTCTAGTAGAATAACTATGAAGTAGGTACAAGAGCAATAACAGCAAACCACCGTCTATGACATCTAAGAGGCAACTGAGGACTGAGAGTGAGGGACAGTTCTATTCATGTTGTGACTTGTACATTGTACAACAACTATATGACCTTGAAAACACTCCATATGCGATCAGTGGGATAATTCTGTGACAGATGAATAGTTAATCAATTTATGTCCTATTATTTAGTAAAAGAGTCAATTTCTGAAACTTTAAGGTAAAATTGATGTAGGTAAGGGTTATTTTATTTCATTTTGGTTGGCCAATTTCAAGTTTGACATGAAAAGACACTATATTTTCACTACCAAAATTGATTTGAAAAAAGTTGACAAAATTGACACACCCTAATATCCCATATCCCGGGCAATCGTAGAGATATTTTGGTGATCTTACTGTCGTTTTTATGGTTTTGGGTGAGACTGAGTAGTTCTATAGGGTTTAAAATGAAATCAGGAATTATTTTCCCCATGGTAAGGTGAATTCCAATATGTCTAATTATTCCTCTTATTTTTTTCAGGTTGTTGAGATTATTGCTGATGGTGCTGCCCACCTGGTGGTTTGATGACGTCTTGGTTGTGCTGATTCCAAAATTGTTTTTTGACTGCTGAATATGGAGAATATACCAGGTGAGCATTGTTTAGTTTTCATTTGCTGAGGATAAATTATTTCAATGCGATTTGTACTCTGAAGAATGGGTAAACAAAATTCTTATTTTTCAGATTCTACAAAAGCTGCAGACGAATGTTTCTTCAAGGATTTCCTGCGTAGCTGTCCTGGAGGTCAGAAAGGTCTTTCAAATTGTCGGAGGATTCAGGAAATTATAGAGAGCAGCGACATCAGAGGGCAGCCAGATGTTCGAGCGAGACTAGAGCCTCTCTTGGAAGATGGAACAAAAATCCTTTGTTGTCACAAGAACTGTTTTTCCACTTGTGTCCAAGCGGAATTTATCAGCATTCATGAAACTGAGAGAATGTGATAGTCCTACAGTGGAGCCAAAAAGACTACGTAGTGCTGTTCTCAGTGAAGGCCCAGTATATGACCCTAAAAAACGCTGTCTCTTTTGTTTCAGTGAGTGTATATTATCCGAGAAATATGACATCAAAGTTCCGGTGCAATACCGCATTCCAGCATCTAGGTTTATGACAGATAAGCTTGGTGATAAAAAAACAAATTACAAAGATGTGTTGATAGAAAAGTGTAAACTGAAAAATGATGAGCAGGGACAAGTTGTACTCAGTAGGTTGTTGGGCATGAAAGGAGATTTACCGGCTGAAGAAGCCCGATACCATAAAGATTGTATGTCTACCTTTCATGTCGAGGTTGAGAGAGCTTGCCAGAATAAGTTAAGGGTTGAACCTGAAGACCGCCCCTTCATTGCTTTATGTGTAGAATTGTCGAAGGACAAAATGAAACCATGGAAATCAATTGAAGTAGAGAAGCTTTACAAAGAGTTAGGTGGTGAGAAGTTGTCACGTAGGTCGCTCATTGTAAAAGTTAAAGATTACTTCAAAGACGAAATTGTAGACTTACATGGGGATGGTATCGCTACGTTGTTAGTTTTCAAAAACTATGCTGCCTCATACCTGAATATTGCAAAAGATTGTGAGGAATCTGTTGATAGCAACTAAACAGGCTACTCTTTGAGCAAATCCTTGCTGACAGTGAGTATCTCGCAACTGTAACCCAAGACGAGCTAGTGCTTGCAGGATGGCAGACCATACCGACTTCCATTGTGCGAGGCAGGAGTCGAGCAGCATTGGAGCTCTCATCATCTCACGAAGAGGCTGACGTGATAAAACACAACACGCTATCGCACAAGCTGAGAAAGATTCTGATGCCCACATCTCCATCATTTGTGATGACACACGCGTGTTTGCCATGCTGACTCACTTCTATGAATTTAAGAAACTAGGCTGTCCCATGATTATGGAGTCTCCAGTGCGTGGCAGAAAATCGGTGGACATCCGAGCAACTGTAACCCAGCACAAAGACATCATCCCACAAATCCTCAAACTACATGCTTTGAGTGGTTGTGACACAGTTGCAGCAATAAATGGCATCGGCAAAGCCACTGCCATTGCCACAGCCAAGAAGGGTTGGAAGCTAGACAAAGCTGGGATCCCTTGATGCATGCTTTGACCATATCGAGAAAGAGGCAACAGCGTTCATTGTTGCATGCTCTGGGGATAAGAAATCCTCATCCCTTACTGAGTGTCGTCAGCTAGTATGGGCTCAGAAGACAGGGAAGTGGGGAACTGCTGCACCCAAACTATGTTCTCTACCACCAACAACTGAGGCTTTCCATCAAAATGTGCTCAGAGCCCACTACACTGTGGAGAACTGGCTCGATGCACTAAAGTGTGACCCACCACCACTTGATCCTGTGCATTATGGGTGGGAGAGAGACGAAACAAATAGAGTTCTCATCCCAAAAACAGTTGGTGAAGGAGTGTGCTTAGCACCAGATGAAGTTCTGAAGCTAATCAGATGTGGGTGTGAATACAATCAGCATGCAGGGGGAGTCGCTGCGGCTGCATGGGACGCGGAATCCCTTGCACAATGTTCTGTGCATGTGGCAGCGGCTTGGATTGCAACATGCAACAATCCATTGACCCCAAACGCAAACGAAGAGCAGACTGACGATCCTGACGATCCTGACACAACCATGTCTTCTGATATTTGCCCCAGTAAATGGTTACCTAATGTGAATAACTGCATCAAAGTTGTCAATGCCAATCCCCCAGCTAGGTGTTAGCTTTGTTTTGCTTATGAGGTCATATCTTGTAGCTTTGCAACCTTCCATAGAATGCATGTGCCCTGCACTTCAGCATAAATTGTGGTTTATATCCGAATATCCATATCCATATAATGTGGGTTGTGTCATTTAAGCATTATGATCTGGTTTTATCTGCAGAAAAGATGTTAAGTGCTCAGCAGTTAGCTAGATTGTAGAAATTGTCACTGAAATAAAGCAAATGTCAGTTCAACGGAATTTTGGGTTGAAAAAACGTGACCATCACCGATTTTTTGAAAATTGGCACACTTATAGATCCGGTCCGGAGATATGGCCATTCGAATTTTGTAAGAAAAGGTTAATTTCAAAGGTCATACCATATTTCAACATGAAATATCTCAGCTCCTATTGCATATACAGAGACCATTTAAACACTATTTTAAAGCTTTTAAGCAGATCTATCTACAACTTTGTTTCTATTCATATTTTACCTCAGTGGTAAAAAAAAAAGTTGATCTTATTTTTGACCTTTGACCTTGTGTAGGTCATTTGATCTCACAACCGATTTTTTTCTCCTTTCACCCAATTTTGGGTACACATGTCTACCTTAACTTAGAACAAGATTTTTAGTGTTGATTAAGTTATATAGACGCTACAGCCATTTCAGTGGACCATACCTACCTCCATTTTGACCAAGTACCTTTTTTCACCAAACTTTGGAGCGCCGTTTCTTTGGAACTGTTTGAGCTAGAGTGTTGAGAAAAGTACCATTAGATTTGTTCCACTGAGATCTATAATGTCTGCTATTTTTAAGACAATTTGCCTTTAATATGTATATTAAAATAACCTATTTCTTTATTTTTACCAATTGAGTTATAAGAACCGATTCTTGTCTAGCTGAGTGAAACCATGAAAAAAGAGGCATCAACATAACTATATTTAAAAAAGGCAGTTATTAGGTATTTACAATATATTTTATGGAAGCCATTATTGTTACATTTATAATAATAATAAAGTATTTGTATATGCCTTTCAAGGTAATTATTTATCCTACCAAAGATTTGTGCAAATGCAGACAGAATGTGTTCCATGGCACCTGGCAACACACATTCTTTTGGCCGAAGCTCTGCAAATTTTGAAAATCCTATTTTAATTGTTGGATTGTTTGTTTTATAAAGCTCAGATGCTTCTTTTAGGTTGCATAAGATTAGCGATTTTTGTTTTCTTTCCCGCCTACCATCAGCTCCTTTTACAGAAACATAGTCTTTCAACCCTGGCATTTGTCTACTCACATCTGGCGAATGATAGAAGTCAATTACTTTGGCAGCAGTTTCACTATTCAGGCATTTCCCCAAACGCGGATTAGGAGTTGAAAGCACTCCCTTCTCCCTCATCAAACTCTTGCTTGCCTAGCCATGTAATCTGAGCACTTAAATTCTTCTCTGATCTTTACTTGTGTCCATCTTTTTGGTAGGATAGTAAGAATTGTCAGTTTTTCACTTCGACTTGTCACTTGATTAAATTTCTCTTTTAGTTGTTGAAGAATCTCCAGTTCTGTATCATCTGAGTCACTGCATGAAATTGGTTGTTTAGTTGCGAGTTCAAGCTTTCTTTTCACAACTACTACTCCTTTCCTCAACTTTCTCTTTGCGTAACCAGCGCTGTCAGAGAGTTTACATGGTTTTATTGGGGTCTCATCAAGTGTGGCCAATGAAGCATTGAATTTACTAAGCTCATACTGCATTTCAACTACATCTCCAACGGTTTCTAGCTCAGATGGGGCAGTTGATGAGGTAGATGGTGATTTTTCAAGTGGTTCACATTCAGGCATTGGGGATGGACGATTTGCTAGTATATTTCGACAGGTTGCACATGCTTTATGATTATTTGTTAGTTTCAATTCAGGATTTTGATCAATCAAATTCTTAGTCAATGCACGAATGCCTTTTTTCACTTTTCCTTTGTGTTTTTTATATGGGTCACAACAGAACCTGCCCATATTCAAACTGCTGAAATCCATGTTTATCTAAGAAGAAAAAAAACATATGTAGCTTAAAAGCCAGGGTTGGGTTCAATTACACAAAATGGAAACAATTACAATTTTTTTTATTTTTCTTCAAATTAATTACAGTTAGTATTGTACTTCACAATTTCAAGATCAATTGCAATTACAATTAATTTTGTCTGAATCAATTACAATTACACAAATATAACTATCTATTCTATATATCTAAATATATATCTAAAATAAATATATGTCTATAAAAATATATATCTATATCTAAGTATAACTCAATAAACTATCAAAGGTTTATTTTCATTGGATGATGTATGACTGCCAGATCTAGGGGTATAATTTTTAAGAATTGACATTAATTGATCAATTACATCAGTTATAGCTCAAAAATCAATTACAATTACCTTTATTTTAATTTTATTTTGAATCAATTACAATTACAATTAATGGAAATTAAGATCAATTAAAAAATACAATTATAATTATTCATTGTATCCAACCCTGTTAAAAGCTATTTTTGCTCAGATGGCACAAATAAAATTTGGGACCTACTGATCTTGTTTCAGAGGTCTACAACAAGAAAAAATGTGCAGTTTGATTTACAGATTGGAATAAATACAGATGCCAAAAAAATCCTTGCTCCAAGGTTTAAATAAGCTTATTTTCACATGGGTACATACCGTTGTACACAATGAATAAATACACA
Organism: Bathynomus jamesi; assembly: GCA_023014485.1. Lineage (NCBI taxonomy): Eukaryota > Metazoa > Arthropoda > Malacostraca > Isopoda > Cirolanidae > Bathynomus > Bathynomus jamesi. The sequence goes on from JAJOZX010003856.1 coordinate 435,107, forward strand.
AAGTTAAGTAATTCTATTAAAACTAATCTAACTCTTAAAACTGAACTTATTCTATAGGGTAGTACCTATAGCCTAGTATAAGGTACTTATATACGTACATAGCTTTACCTTTAAACAGGATAGCAGGTTCGAAGTTCCTTACACTTTTGAATGTCCATATAAATTAATTAATTATGTAATTTAAATTACCTAGATTATATAATTCTCTGAAATATACAAAAAAAAAAAATTTATAATAGGGCCGCATACTTATTCGACCAACTAACTGGGTTAGGTTAGGTTAGCTAATTACCGATTTTTTGAAAATTAGCAGACATTATATATATCTCAGTAAGAAAAATCTAATGGTATTTTTCTGAACACTCTAGCTCAAACAGTTCCAAAGATACGGTGCTCCAAAGTTTGGTGGAAAAAGGTACTTGGTCAAAATGGAGGTGGGTATGGTCCACTGAAATGGCTGTAGCGTCTATACTAACTTAATCAACACTAAAAATCTTGTTTTAGGTTTTGCTTTATGTGAACCCCTCATAAACATGGCGGTATCAGAAGAGCATATCAGGCATATAATGCTTTACGAGTTCAAAAAAGGGAATAGTGCTACTGAAGCAACGCGAAACATTCAGGAAGTTTATGGCAACGATATTCTGCATGTGAGGAAATGTCAAAGATGGTTTCAAAAGTTTAGGAATGGTGACTGCTGTTTGACAGATGCAGCACGCTCTGGACTCCCTGCTGAGTTTGATAATGACCTGCTGTTAGCCGCACTTGAAGAAGACTGTTCAACAACTGTCTAAGAATTGGCCCAGAAACTCAATTCATCCCCGTCCACCATCCATTGACATTTGCAACAACTCGGGAAAGTGCTAAGTTAGGAAAATGGGTGCCACATGAATTGTCGGTTGACAATCTGAGGGTGCGGGTAAACATTAGCACAGCTCTTCATTCCCGTGAACTCCAAGATCCGTTTTTGCACCGTTTAGTGACTGGTGATGAAAAGTGGATACTGTACCAGAATGATAAGCGCCGTCGACAGTGGGTTTGTGCCGGAGAACCAGCGACACCACAGCCAAAACCAAATCTTCACCCTCGGAAGGTGGTTGCTTGGTGTTTGGTGGGATAAAGGTGGTGTAATACACTTTGAAACCTTACCACACAACCAAACAATCACCGCTCAAGTCTACTGTCAACAACTGGATCGATTGAACACTGCACTAAAAGAAAAGAGACCTTTTTGGTTAATCGGAAAGGAATCGTGTTCCACCAAAACAACGCACGTCCTCATACCACTCGGATCACTTCTGCAAAAATTGAGGAGCTTGGATGGGGAAAACTTCCACAACCTCCATATTCTCCAGACCTTGCGCCTTCAGATTATCATCTCTTCAGGAGTCTGCAAAACTATCTTGACAAGAAACAGTATACTTCTTTAGATGACCTGCACACCAGTCTTTGTACGTTTTTTTGCCTCAAAACCGCCTGAATTTTATAAACATGGCATTGAAAAGCTTGTAGGACGTTGGCAGAGTGTCATTGATTCCGATGGAAAATATATACTAGATTAAAAAGTTTCAGTTGAGTTTTTTTTTGTCCTTCAAATTCCAATCTAAAAAACATTACTTATGGGATGACTTGATATATATATATATATATATATATATATATATATATATATATATATGAAAACGAGGATGGAAAATACCCTCAGAATACGGGGCCCAAAGCTTTTCAATGTCCTTCCAAAAGAAGTGAGGAATCTTCAGCACACCGACCTGAATAACTTCAAGAACCAACTGGACAATTCTTGCGCAAAGTCCCTGACCAGCTATGCGTGGCTGGCAACGAGGGAGGGCAGGAGGAGATCAGACAGCAATTCCCTCCTTCACCAAATCCCGCAAATGAGGCGGGATGCTGCAGAAGGGTCGACCACAGGTCGATCCTGAACCGTCGTTCAAAAAAAAAAATAATATATATATACAGGGCGTCCCAAAAAAATGTATACACACTTTAAATAATTATAAAGGCAGTGTTTATTAAAATACATTTCATTTTCAAAATGTAATAGAATCTACAGACATTATTTAATTGTTTTGTCAACGCCTGTTTTCAAACTGACGTCCGTTCTGGTCCAGGCACTGCTGATAACGCGAAGCAATGGAATCGCAAACATCACGAAACATTTCGTTTGGTATTTGTGTGCATTCTCGTTCAATGGCTGCTCTCAATTCAGCGACTGTTGCAGGTTTTATAGCGTAGACTTTGTCTTTTAAGTATCCCCATAAAAAAAGTCTAGTGGTGTGAGGTCTGGTGAACGCGGAGGGTATTCTACGAAACCCCTTCGTCCAATCCACATCCACATCGTGCCAAGTACCACTCGCAATACTCCACTCTTCGGTCCGGATCATCTTCATTAATAGCATGGACTAATCTTGGAATGTAACTTTTCCATTGACAGCGCTTCAAAATGCGTTGGACAGACGATTCTGAAATTCCTACCTCACGACTCGCTTGCCGCACAGATTTTCTTGGACTTTGGTGATACGTTTCCAGTACTCTTTCTTGCTTTGTGGGGCTTGTCGATGTCCGTGGTCTTCCGGAACGCTTCTTGTGGACATTCTGAACAGTTCCATCGGCTTCAAACTTATCTCTAATTCGAGTGATGGTAAGTCGCGTTGGTGGATCTGTTTGAAACTCCCTCCTAAACTGTCTTTGCACTTCAACTGCGTTTTCACACTTCCAGTAGCATTTTAGAATGAATTTCCTTTGTTCAAAGCTTAGTCTGACTGCCATTATTAATTCTAATGGGTTTAACTTGGAAAGAAAGAAACATCAATTGAGCTATCAGCTGTTAAAGTGTGTATACATTTTTTGGGACGCCCTATATATATATATATATATATATACATATATAAACCTCGGTTTTGCTCCCGCTCAAATTGTTCATTGTGACGAAAGTCAAACTTGTTCCTCCACCTTGGGACCTACAGCTTAATGTGGAAATAACCACGACCCACCACGAATGGTTAGAAATTACGAAGTCCTTGCCCGTACTCAATCTCACGACCTCCGATCAGCAGCCCAGCGTTTTAACCACTAAGCCACCCAGGGTACCCATTTATCTTCCAACCTATATTTTCTGGAAGGATGAACAGCTTGGTAAGCTGCGCGCCGTCTGTTTTCGCCGGGAATCGAACCCTGGGCCGGTGATCTCGTAGTCAGCAATGCTAACCACTATGCTACCAAGGCGCATATATATATATATATATATATGATAAAAAATATGTCGTGTGCACTGTATATAATAAAGTATTAACCCAAAAATATTACTTGCTGTTCATGTTATTCTTTTATTTTTATTTTATAAAAGAAATTTAACATTTGAAAAATTGGTTTTAAATAAGAAATAAGCAGCTAAAAAAAAATATCAAACCCCTTTTTTTCGAAATAAGAATAGTGGTATTGAAATGAAATAACTTCTCTCCTTTTTTTCCTTTTTTTTCCAAAATCCTACCGAAGAAAAGAAATATTTCATTCTTTAAAGATTTTTTCTTTAAGAAGGAAATTTTGACCTATAAAATGGGGGCAAATTTGTTTAATGGGGCATACCCAAATTTTTCACAATGCGCGTTTGAGAGAGAACGGATGGCCCCCCCTTCTTAATACGAAAATTCGGGAAAAATGAAAATAGATGAATTGTGTGAAATTAATTTTGAAAATTTTGCGGCAATCAGTGAATTTATTTTTTATATTTTGTATGAATTGTGTTCAATTTATTTGCGGCTTCGATTTAGCTTTTTTTCTTTTAAATTTCCTCACTTGGTTGCTCCCAACGCCTCTTAATTGGATTAGTCTCTCTCTCTCTCTCTCTCTCTCTCTCTATATATATATATATATATATATATATATATATATATACTGTGAATATATATGGGGGGGTCTGCATTCTGCATTTTTCTGTAAGTTCACCAAATTATTGACATTTCGTTTATAGAAATGAAAAATTTTGTCCAAACACTTTGAAATGAAACTATATATATATATATATATATATAGTGGTTAACTTTAGTTTTGCTTCCGCCCAAATTGTTCATCCTGACGAAAGTCAAGCTTGTCACTCCACCTTAGACCTATAGTTTAACGTGGAATCCGAACCACGTCTCGCCACGGGCGGTCAGAAATTGCAAAGTCTGCGCCTGGACTCGATCTCATGACCTCCCGATCAGCAGCCCAGCGTCTTAACCACTAGGCTACCAAGAGTACCCATTTATCTATCAAACAATTTTTTTTTTGTGTGGAAGGACGAACAGCTGGGCTTTGCTGCGCGCCGCCTGCCGTCACCGGGTCTCGATCCTGGGGCCGATGGATTCGTAGTCAGCGATGCCAACCATTACACCACCGAGGCGCATATATATATATATATATATATATATATATATATATATATATATAATGTGGCTTCCATGAAATTGTAGATCCTAGAACTTTACTTTTTAATAACAGTCATCCGACGACATCTCGTTCGTGGTAAAACATTCTATTGATAGATGTCCTGCGCGCGAGTGAAGTTAGGTTGGATTAGCATATGTTAAGTTAGGTTTGGTTTAATTAGGTTAGGTTCAGTTAGGTTAGGTTCAGTTAGGTTAGGTTCAGTTAGGTTAGGTTCAGTTAGGTTAGGTTCAGTTAGGTTAGGTTCAGTTAGGTTAGGTTCAGTTAGGTTAGGTTCAGTTGGCGTAATAAGGATGTTGCTGTAGGATATCTCATCGTCGGGATGTGTGTATGAAGTTCCTTAATTAGGGCATGGTTGTCCTGCACCAAGAGGAGGAAAAATGTCTCCTTTTCCGCTAAATGAACTATCATATACTCCATTTTATATAAACTCATTTTTTCGAAATTATTGTTATTATTATTATTATTATTATTAGTAGTAGTAGTAGTAGTAGTAGTAGTAGTGTAAAAGACATGAAGCGTTGGAGCAAAGAGAATTTCTTCCTCGTAATCCTCTCAAAATGCTGAGCTCAAATCTTCTTCCGAAATTCGAAATCTACCACAACCCTTTCGTTTTCAATGACGTCATCAGCATCCATTAGCGGCAAACTTACTTTCTCTTTAATATCTAAGCTACGACTGAGACGAGAGAAAAAGTTCTATCGATGAAACACGAAGCAGAGAGAAGAGCTTCTTTGGAACTACTGTACATGAGTGGTTTCTGCTCTGCCAATGGATGGGGATTGTGCTTGTCTTTATATATATATATAATATAATATATAATATATATATATATATATATATATATATATATATATATATATATATATATATATATAACTTTTTGTGTGTAGAGGCTTCTCTCTGTCCTAATGAATGATCTCCTGAAGTAGGTTTATGCTCGTATATCAAAGGCATGAGAGCGAATCTTGTTTACTATATTTAAATGGCGAACCCTTTGATGTTTTGTAACGAAGCTATGAAATTGAATTTAGGACGAAAAACGAAGCTGTTTGTTAAATAAA
>JAJOZX010003857.1:0-7500 GCA_023014485.1 Bathynomus jamesi
TTCCAAGAATTTATCTCATAAGCAGCACATTAATAAAGTGGATTTCTCTAGAAATGATCGTAATTCAATTCAGAAGTTGTTTCTTAACTGTGTCATCGATATCGGAACTCAGTTAAGATAGCTATGAATGAAAGGGCTGAGACGGAACTGCAGTTTGCATCTCGACAGAAAACACACGATTTCGCTCTTGCTTTCAAAACTTCATCGAAGAAGTTAATTATTTAAAGATTAAGAAGTCCAACATAACAGTAACAGCCAATAGTTTGAATAACATCATTAATGACACCGACAGCTTGCTACTGCGATGAAATTATAAAATCTAAAATTTCTCTCACACAGTTTTAGCATAATAAGACCTGAACAATCAGTTTTTTCTGGCTGCATTTAATTGCATTACTCAAACAATGCACACTCAATACAAAGATGTGGTGCATAGTGTAATTACATAAAAGAAATATAATATAATGACTTCATATATACTTGAAATGTTAACAACAAATCTCATAAACTGGTATCCGCCGTTGAGTTTCCATGGAAATTGAAACCGTGTGGAACTATTTTTTGAGGTAAATCAGAGGACGCGTGAGCCCGTCAAAATCATGCCTAAATAATAGTCTGCAAGAACCAAAAAGTAGATATTCTGCAGAGACAGCTGAAAATAACGTAACTAAGTTATGTATTAAAAATGGTTTAATAAAAACGTTTTTGAATTTCTACATTTTCGAGATATCACAAAATCAGTTTGACACTTGATTTACTCGCAGCGTTTAATATGTGGTGATTTCGAACACCACTTTTTTTTATCTTGCTTTCACTCCGGCACCGTGCAGATACATGCAGATACGCTTATCTGTGTGTATTTGAAAAGGAGAAATATTGAATTTTATACGAATATGCAATACATCATGCGATACAGATTCAACGGTTGTTCAAGTGACACAATACAATAGGTGTTAATAGGAAAAATCAATTTTAATGTAGGGAATACACTGCACTGTGAATACTTATTATTACTGTAATTTTCATAGTGTTGAGTCCTGTTTAATATATATCTATATATATATATATAGGTGGTCGAAAAGTCCCTATCTATTTTGCTGACTGAAATAATAGTATTTTAGGATAAAAATGTAGTAACATAATTAGATGTATATTTATTTTTCAAGCTTTTGTCTGAGATTCGACGTGAGCACCATCAGTGTCTCTGCAAATCTCAAATCTGTCCACTGCATTACGGAACACATTCTCAAGCACCTCTGGGGTTATTTTAGCGACTGCCGCAACAATCCGGGTTCGCAGATCCTGCAGGTCTGTAACTCTTGTTTTGTAAGCCTCAGACTTTATAAAGCCCCACGCAAAGAAGTCTAATGGTGTTAAATTCGGAGATCGTGCTACCCAGGGCCTGTTTCCACTACGTCCAATCCACCGATTTGATAAGAGCTCATCAAGGTACGTCCGAACGATGTTTGCATAGTGACATGGAACTCTATCTTGTTGAAAGCCAACAGTGTCGAGAATGCCATCTGAAAGAAACTGGAGGTTCAAGAAACTGCTGAAGCATGTCAAGATAAATGGACCCTGTTACCATAGCTTCTGCAAAGAAAAAAGACCAGTAAATCTTCGATCTTGTCATACCCAACTTGACATTAACTTTAGGAGACTCTCTCTCCTATTCGTAGAACTCGGTTGGTTTTTCACTAGCCCAGATACGACAATTATATCGATTAACCTTGCCGCATGTGTGGAATGTCACCTTATCGCTGAAGAGAATGGGGTTTAATAAGTTTTCGGTATGAATGTTTTCAATCAATTCTGTGCCCATGGCGGCTCGTCTTGGATAATCCTCTCGTGTAACTCGTGTAGCAATTGAATATGGTAACTTTTCTTTTTTAATGTTGATTTTAAAATCTTTAGAACAGTCTCTTTTGGTATGGTCAGTCAACGTGATGCTGTGCGAGTTGACATTCTAGGATTTGTTTCAAAGGCACCTCTTACCAATTCGACATTTCCTTGAGAGGTAATTGGACGTCCAGATCTTGCCTCATCATGAACAGATCCTGTTCTTTTAAATTTATTGACCAGCTCGCGAATTGCTTTGTTTGTAGGTCCTGATTTGTGAAATCTTCTTTTGAATTTTTCTCTAATTTCTTTGCACTTCTTCCCTTGGATACGTAGTGTTACTACCATCACACATTCTTGTACATCCATCATCATCTGTGGCCTGTAGAAAATAAATTAGACATCATTATTTTAGCAAAATAGATAGGGATTATTGGACACCCTCTATATATATATATATATATATATATATATATATATATATATATATATATATATATATATATATATACTGTATATATATATATGTATATATATATATATATTTAGGAGAAATCCAATGACAAGGAAAAGTAAATGCCATGAAAAGTCTTCTTTATTGCGCAACGTTTCGAGCAATACGCTCATCTTCAGGCTGTTTAATAACAATGTGAAATTAAAATCAATATTGAATGAAAACAAACAGAAATTTCTATAACCTATTCGTAAAGACAAATTTTAAAAGACTGAAAAAAGAGGGTTAAGTTCTAAGTTATACAGATTTACATATAAAAATTAAGAAGTTATTTTTAAATACATGTAGTAAATGTGAAATTAATACACTGGAAAAATTACCAATAGTACACTGGAACAATGGAGCTATCTACCTTACACAGCAGTATCCGAGGCCGACTAATTTGAGCAGTGTAGCGTAGCGGTGTTGTATATTTATTTACCTGCCCCAGGTGTCTCCTTGGGAATTACATCGGCAGCACTGTTCGCTCTCTCAGGGCTAGATTTTATTCGCATATGGGAATAAGTGGCCGAACAGGTAAAATTTTAAAAACTAAGGAAGCCTCCAGCATTCGTGAACATAGCATCAAATGCAAAATTGATGTCACTTTAGACAATTTTAAAATTCTTGGTTGTAATACTTGTCCCAACTCACTAAGAATTTTAGAATCCCTTTTCATTAAAGCATTGTCCCCTAGTCTCAATGTTGACTCATCGTCCGTCCCTCTCAATTTGCTATGATCCCTCCTCCTTCCCCAATTCCTTATAATCCCTCCTTCCCCTATCTCCCTCGCCATCCTTCGTTCCCGTTTCCTCTGCTCAAATTAGTCGGCCTCGGATACTGCTGTGTAAGGTAGATAGCTCCATTGTTCCAGTGTACTATTGGTAATTTTTCCAGTGTATTAATTTCACATTTACTACATGTATTTAAAATAACTTCTTAATTTTTATATGTAAATCTGTATAACTTAGAACTTAACCCTCTTTTTTCAGTCTTTTAAAATTTGTCTTTACGAATAGGTTATAGAAATTTCTGTTTGTTTTTCATTCAATATTGATTTTAATTTCACATTGTTATTAAACAGCCTGAAGATGAGCGTATTGCTCGAAACGTTGCGCAATAAAGAAGACTTTTCATGGCATTTACATTTCTCCTTGTCATTGATTTCTCCTAAATATTAATTGAAGCTCTGTAGAAGCAACCCGCATAATTATATATATATATATATATATATATTATATTATATATATACTGTATATATATATATATACTGTATATATATATATATATATATAATATATAACGTAAAGAACGACGCTTGTATAGGAGATATTCCGCGCAAGACGAGAAAGAGAAAACAACAATGAAAAATGAAGTACCACCTGGGAATCGAACCCGGGATCTTCCGATTGCCGGTCAGACGCGATAACCACTACACCATGGACTCCACTCTTCCAAATGCCGTAATTCCTCTACATACTCGCAGAAACCAATGCCCCAAGGGGGCACCTCCCGCTTGCCGTAACATTATATACATTCAACTGCAAAGAACACGCAGTATAAATAACGTAAAGAACGACGCTTGTATAGGAGATATTCCGCGCAAGACGAGAAAGAGAAAACAACAAATGAAAAAATGAAGTACCACCTGGGAATCGAACCCGGGATCTTCCGATTGCCGCTACACCATGGACTCCACTCTTCCAAATGCCGTAATTCCTCTACATACTCGCAGAAACCAATGCCCCAAGGGGGCACCTCCCGCTTGCCGTAACATTATATACATTCAACTGCAAAGAACACGCAGTATAAATACGTAAAGAACGACGCTTGTATAGGAGATATTCCGCGCAAGACGAGAAAGAGAAAACAAATGAAAAAATGAAGTACCACCTGGGAATCGAACCCGGGATCTTCCGATTGCCGGTCAGACGCGATAACCACTACACCATGGACTCCACTCTTCCAATGCCGTAATTCCTCTACATACTCGCAGAAACCAATGCCCAAGGGGGCACCTCCCGCTTGCCGTAACATTATATACATTCAACTGCAAAGAACACGCAGTATAAATAACGTAAAGAACGACGCTTGTATAGGAGATATTCCGCGCAAGACGAGAAAGAGAAAACAACAAATGAAAAAATGAAGTACCACCTGGGAATCGAACCCGGGATCTTCCGATTGCCGGTCAGACGCGATAACCACTACACCATGGACTCCACTCTTCCAAATGCCGTAATTCCTCTACATACTCGCAGAAACCAATGCCCCAAGGGGGCACCTCCCGCTTGCCGTAACATTATATACATTCAACTGCAAAGAACACGCAGTATAAATAACGTAAAGAACGACGCTTGTATAGGAGATATTCCGCGCAAGACGAGAAAGAAAACAACAAATGAAAAAATGAAGTACCACCTGGGAATCGAACCCGGGATCTTCCGATTGCCGGTCAGACGCGATAACCACTACACCATGGACTCCACTCTTCCAAATGCCGTAATTCCTCTACATACTCGCAGAAACCAATGCCCCAAGGGGGCACCTCCCGCTTGCCGTAACATTATATACATTCAACTGCAAAGAACACGCAGTATAAATAACGTAAAGAACGACGCTTGTATAGGAGATATTCCGCGCAAGACGAGAAAGAGAAAACAACAAATGAAAAAATGAAGTACCACCTGGGAATCGAACCCGGGATCTTCCGATTGCCGGTCAGAACGCGATAACCACTACACCATGGACTCCACTCTTCCAAATGCCGTAATTCCTCTACATACTCGCAGAAACCAATGCCCCAAGGGGGCACCTCCCGCTTGCCGTAACATTATATACATTCAACTGCAAAGAACACGCAGTATAAATAACGTAAAGAACGACGCTTGTATAGGAGATATTCCGCGCAAGACGAGAAAGAGAAAACAACAAATGAAAAATGAAGTACCACCTGGGAATCGAACCCGGATCTTCCGATTGCCGGTCAGACGCGATAACCACTACACCATGGACTCCACTCTTCCAAATGCCGTAATTCCTCTACATACTCGCAGAAACCAATGCCCCAAGGGGGCACCTCCCGCTTGCCGTAACATTATACATTCAACTGCAAAGAACACGCAGTATAAATAACGTAAAGAACGACGCTTGTATAGGAGATATTCCGCGCAAGACGAGAAAGAGAAAACAACAAATGAAAAAATGAAGTACCACCTGGGAATCGAACCCGGGATCTTCCGATTGCCGGTCAGACGCGATAACCACTACACCATGGACTCCACTCTTCCAAATGCCGTAATTCCTCTACATACTCGCAGAAACCAATGCCCCAAGGGGGCACCTCCCGCTTGCCGTAACATTATATACATTCAACTGCAAAGAACACGCAGTATAAATAACGTAAAGAACGACGCTTGTATAGGAGATATTCCGCGCAAGACGAGAAAGAGAAAACAACAAATGAAAAAATGAAGTACCACCTGGGAATCGAACCCGGGATCTTCCGATTGCCGGTCAGACGCGATAACCACTACACCATGGACTCCACTCTTCCAAATGCCGTAATTCCTCTACATACTCGCAGAAACCAATGCCCCAAGGGGGCACCTCCCGCTTGCCGTAACATTATATACATTCAACTGCAAAGAACACGCAGTATAAATAACGTAAAGAACGACGCTTGTATAGGAGATATTCCGCGCAAGACGAGAAAGAGAAAACAACAAATGAAAAAATGAAGTACCACCTGGGAATCGAACCCGGGATCTTCCGATTGCCGGTCAGACGCGATAACCACTACACCATGGACTCCACTCTTCCAAATGCCGTAATTCCTCTACATACTCGCAGAAACCAATGCCCCAAGGGGGCACCTCCCGCTTGCCGTAACATTATATACATTCAACTGCAAAGAACACGCAGTATAAATAACGTAAAGAACGACGCTTGTATAGGAGATATTCCGCGCAAGACGAGAAAGAGAAACAACAAATGAAAAAATGAAGTACCACCTGGGAATCGAACCCGGGATCTTCCGATTGCCGGTCAGACGCGATAACCACTACACCATGGACTCCACTCTTCCAAATGCCGTAATTCCTCTACATACTCGCAGAAACCAATGCCCCAAGGGGGCACCTCCCGCTTGCCGTAACATTATATACATTCAACTGCAAAGAACACGCAGTATAAATAACGTAAAGAACGACGCTTGTATAGGAGATATTCCGCGCAAGACGAGAAAGAGAAAACAACAAATGAAAAAATGAAGTACCACCTGGGAATCGAACCCGGGATCTTCCGATTGCCGGTCAGACGCGATAACCACTACACCATGGACTCCACTCTTCCAAATGCCGTAATTCCTCTACATACTCGCAGAAACCAATGCCCCAAGGGGGCACCTCCCGCTTGCCGTAACATTATATACATTCAACTGCAAAGAACACGCAGTATAAATAACGTAAAGAACGACGCTTGTATAGGAGATATTCCGCGCAAGACGAGAAAGAGAAAACAACAAATGAAAAATGAAGTACCACCTGGGAATCGAACCCGGGATCTTCCGATTGCCGGTCAGACGCGATAACCACTACACCATGGACTCCACTCTTCCAAATGCCGTAATTCCTCTACATACTCGCAGAAACCAATGCCCCAAGGGGCACCTCCCGCTTGCCGTAACATTATATACATTCAACTGCAAAGAACACGCAGTATAAATAACGTAAAGAACGACGCTTGTATAGGAGATATTCCGCGCAAGACGAGAAAGAGAAAACAACAAATGAAAAAATGAAGTACCACCTGGGAATCGAACCCGGGATCTTCCGATTGCCGGTCAGACGCGATAACCACTACACCATGGACTCCACTCTTCCAAATGCCGTAATTCCTCTACATACTCGCAGAAACCAATGCCCCAAGGGGGCACCTCCCGCTTGCCGTAACATTATATACATTCAACTGCAAAGAACACGCAGTATAAATAACGTAAAGAACGACGCTTGTATAGGAGATATTCCGCGCAAGACGAGAAAGAGAAAACAACAAATGAAAAAATGAAGTACCACCTGGGAATCGAACCCGGGATCTTCCGATTGCCGGTCAGACGCGATAACCACTACACCATGGACTCCACTCTTCCAAATGCCGTAATTCCTCTA
>JAJOZX010003857.1:15000-110000 GCA_023014485.1 Bathynomus jamesi
ATATGTGAGGGCAGTCTTAAGCCCCGAGTATATTCAAAACTTTGTCCAGACTAATTTTAAACATGTTTTCACTTCGGCTTGAAAGAACCTCCGAGGGAAGTTGGTTCCAGATATTATCTATTTTATAGGAGAAGAAATTTCTACAGATGGAGGTACTGAATATTTTGTGTTCCAATCTAAACCATTATTTGTTATTGGATTGGCATTAAATGAGAATAATTTCTTGTAGTCTACCCTGTCTCTTCTATTGAACATCTTGAAAACTTGAATAAGCTTACCGCCCAACCTCCTGGTCTCTGAGGTAAGCTGGTTTAAGCGTTCTAATCTTCGATGGTAGTTTTGCAGTCTCATTGAGGGGATCAATTTTGTGGCCTTTGCTTGTACCCTTTCCACTCTTTTTACATCCTTCCTAAAGGATGGAGACCAAGATGCACACAATACTCGAGTTGAGGCCTAACTAGTGAATTCTAGAGAGATATTAGAATCTCCTTGTTTCTAAATTAGAACCGTCTTTTAGTATAACCTAATATTTTTAAGACTCTCTTTTGACTTCTGCACAGTGCTTCGATGGTTTGAAATCATTACTAATATACAGTAAAATCTTAAGTCTTTCTCTCGATCAAAGAGAAGAGAGAGAGAGAGACACACACACACACACACACACACACACACACACACACACACACACACACACACACACACGCAAAAGAGTTTGTCCAGTATTCAAATCAGGAGACAAATCACTACCTTCAAATTATCGACCTATATCCACCTTATCTACATTAGGAAAAATATTTGAAAAACTTGTGTACACACAACTCTCGAAATATTTCGAGGAAAATAGTCTCATATCGAAGTATCAATTTGGTTTTAAAGAGAGCCATAAAATAAGCGGCGCGATTTTAGCCGTGTTAGACGTGCTATATAAAAAATTTAATGATAGTTTTTTTTGTTCTCTTGCTCATAGACCTATCAAAAGCCTCTGAATCTCTGATACAATCTCCCACGACATACTTATTTATAAATTATCTCATTATTTTTAAAATTGTACCTATAATAACATCATCACCCCCACACTAAAAATTCCACATAAAATTCTAGAAGGAAGCATTTTGGGCTCCTACTATTTCTCGATCTAAATAAATGACTTTCATAACTCTCATAACGGGAAAGACTTCCAATAGGCGGATGACACCTACCTGATATACTCAGACAACGATTTCGCATCCCTTAACAAAATAGTAAATAGAGACATCACAAGAGTATGCGACTGGCTGAAAGCCAATAAATTATCCTTAAATAAAACAAACTTTCTGCTAATTACAAAAATTAAATTAGTACCAGACTTCGGTATTATTGTCGACTTGCGCTTGATATCGCGTGTCATTGAAGGGAAATTATTTGGAGTTGTGCTTGATGACAAACTATTCTTTCATCAACATATTGAAAATATAGCTCATAAACTATCGAAATTCTTGTTTATATTAACACAGTTACAGTTCCTTCCCACAAATACACTTTAAACGCTATGCTTCTTTCTAGTTTATCCACATCTCGCATACAATACGACAGGATATAGGAGTGTATGTAATTACATCTTCAACCTTTTACTCATAAACTAGAAGAGAATTATTAGAAAAATAAACAAAAGTGGTTATTATATTCATATATAGGAATCTTCAAGCAACTGCGTATATTAAAATTTAAAGACATATTTCAAATACAGATGTGCTCCCTAATGTTCAGTCACAAAACAATCTACTCCGACCATATTAATCGAGAATATAATGAACAATCAGATAACGTCACCAACATCAAACGAGGTATATGAAGAGTGAATATACAGTACTCAAAAACTATACTCTTAACTGTAGTAGAAAAATTTGCACTCATTTGCCGTGGAATTATGGAACAATCTACCGAATGAATTAAAAACAATCCAATGCTCTCTCATCTTTTTTAAAGCGATTAAAACTTGACAAATTTCAAAGTTACTGAAGGCATTCCTTTCTTTCTCCTTGTTGAAGTTCTCATTATCCTTCTAAAAATCTCTCTAATCGCTTTTCACCACATCTCGCATTTCATTATTCTTTGTACTAATCGTCTAATAAAAGTATGTCTTAGTCTGTAAGTTTCTTACAGTTATATATGGCTTTCGTTATTCGTTGTATTTAGCTCCTAATATAAGTATATGTCCTTGTGTGTAAGTTCTCTTTAATCCTTTAAGTCTATTATAAACTCTTTAAAAATCTCGTAATTATATGTATTATACAGTGCGTTCGAAAAGTCTCTCCGCAGTCAACCAACACTTTAAAAAAAGTGTTTGACAACAAGTGTAGACGAGTTGCTCTGTGCCTGCAAAATGGTGGAAAACACTTTCAACACATGCTGTAAAATCAAAAGGTTATGTAATAAAATCACTAAATCATGGTTCAATGAAAACATTGTAGTTTTTCAATTTCCTATGCGTTTAACATAGCACTGCGAAGAGACTTTTCGAACGCACTGTACAATTATTATTATTATTATTATTATTATTACTCGTACATCTAATGAGTAAATTTCGGCCTGCAAAACGTGCACGGTTGCTAAAGGCAGTTTACAACTGTATACAGGATCTGTATTTAATAATGAAGTAATACTCATCTATTGAAACTGTATTTATTTGTAAATATTTAAATAAAAAACTATGATGATTATTAATGTTTATTTTGAGGTTTCGTAAAAGTATCAAGCAAAGAAACAAACAAACCCGGGGGCGCGGACGTTCGATAGGCGTTTCGGAACGCGGACGGCGCACAGTGCCACAAATGGGTTAAAAAACGGTCAAAAACCAAAAATAACAAATTTAAGTAAATTCTATTAAAACCATTTCCACGTCAAAATAAAACACTTCTACTTACTGATTTAAGTATTTGAAATTTTATTCTCTTACATTAAGGCAAGAAAAATCTACGAAATAATATACATTGTCTTAAAATATCTTGGAGGGGACAAAATATGTTTGTTCTAACAACTTACTTGAAGTTACTATATCACAAAAAATTGTCTGTAGTTTCATGTTCTGCTTAGTTCTATTGAAAGAATAAACAGTTTAGAACATTTTCATGCATATTTTTTTATTGAAAACTAAAAAGAGAGCATTAATTAAAAAAACTATGGCAATATCATAGATTACAGATTAAATTGTTGTCTAGAAAATGTGTAAAATAAGCAAAACAAAAAATGGGGGATTTTGGGGAATGTAATTTTTGTGTTAAACATTAATGCAACCTTTAAGTAAATCAAAGAAACAAAACTTTTTCGCGACTATTTGCGACTTTGCGTGTTAGAACATGTTTTTCATGTATTAACTAACTAAGTCTGCAAGAAGAGTGATGCGTGATTCCCAGTTACACCACTCATAAAGTTAGAGTAGGAGAAAATACTGAAGTTGAAATTGCCATGAAATACGAGTTATCTCTAACTATGCTTGATGGAAAGGCTATCAATGCAATTACAGATACTACTTCAACACAGTCATGTAATTTATGTTTAGCAAAACCATCCCAAATGAATGACATTGATTTTCTCTTGAAAAAAGAAATAATTAATACTGATGCTGTTGAATATGGTCTCTCAATATTGCATTGCTGGATTAGATTTTTTGAATTTATCTTACATATTGGATATAAATTAGAAACTAAAAATGGATGGCTAGAACTGAAGAGGAAAAGAAGAGTGTGCAAGCCAGAAAAAAACAGATCAAGTGGGATTTCAGAAAAAGACTTCATTTACTGGTGGATCATCCGAAAGAAGGGGCTGGAAACACAAATGATGGAAACACAGCAAGAAGAGCTTTCCAAAATGCAGAGATATTTTCCGAAATCACAGGTGTGAACAAGAAAGTAATTGATATGCTCTATTGTATCTTGCAGGTTCTCAGTTGTCAAAACCAAGTTGACATTGCAAAATTTGAATCTTATTGTCGAAAAGCTGCTACGACTATTGTAAATTTATATCCATGGTATAAAATTCCTGCTTCAGTACACAAAGTACTTCTACATGGAGGTTTGGTGATGAAAAATCATCTATATCCAATTGGTTCTTATTCAGAAGAATGCCAAGAATGTCTACATAAAGTAATAAGAAATGTTCGTCTCCATCATTCCAGAAAACATCTCGACTGAATACTATGCAAGATCAAATTCATTATCTTTTAGTATCAAGCGATCCAGTCATTAGTACAGTTCGAAAAAAGAATAGAAACCCCAAATTGAGAGAGATGTCAGAAGAGGCACGTTCACTTTTAAAAGAGAGTGAAATATTAGAGAATTTAAATATTAGTTCTGATGAGGAAGATATGTTCTAAATATGAAGTTTTTGTAATTTTGTTTACACTATTTACACTTTTTTTCATATCAGTTGTCACACTTATTTTGGGGGAATTAATTTCATAAACTTTAAGAGGTATTACGATGTTTTTATTTACCCCTTCTGATATAGTGGCAGGTTTCAAATAATGTTTTAAACAATGGATGTGTATAGTGATTAAATGAAACCATACTTATTTAGTATGTCATTTGACAAAATCTGCAAAACATAGGCCTAATTAACAATTATCTGTTTAGTATATTTTTAGTAATTTGAGAAACTTAAGAAACTACAGTAGGTCATAACCTATTGATTTGGAATATTATTATTATTTATAGAAAAATCACTCAATATGTCACCATTACATATATACAAAAGGTACTAAACATAATTTTTTATTAAAATAAATCATAATTAAACATTTCAACTACATAAAACTAAGTACAATTGAAAAAAATAATTTTGGCCGTTTTTTAACCCATTTGTGGCACTGTGCGGCGGTGCGGGTGGGCACGGTATGGGAGTGGGCCTACGGGGCTCTCCGGCTACGGCACTCTCCGGCTACGGCACTCTCAAATATATAGTACCTCATAAACGGACGTGAGAACCTCCGCGTGAGGTGACGTAATCGTGCCAAAGTTTTCCTTCTACCTTTTTGCGAGTATACTACAGGCATAATATCATAAAGTCACAGTTTTTCATTGTTCAAAATGTAGTTTTGTGAATTAATTTGTTTAGAATTAATTTTAAGCGTCCATCTCGGCGATATATTCTAATAACATGTTTCACACGCTCTTTTCTTCCCGTCATTAGATTTGTTTTAATTGAATAAATCAGTTAAATACTTAAAGCCTTTGTTCAAAATGGCCGCATGCTTGCCCCGTGCTTCAAGTCTCGGTCGTCACAAACAGATCCTGCACTCTATTCACAGAGTTTAATCTATCGGAACACTTTCTCAAGGAAGATCCGACAACCTGGAGGAGTACAAACGAGCGAAAGAGAAGGTGAGAGCCATCAACGTTGTGAATGACTATGCAGAGAGAGCGGTTGCTCTCATTCAAGAATACAGCAGTCATCTTACGAAGGATGAAGAACAGTTACAGTTTCTTCTACAAGTTGTCAACGAACAACGAACACCGCCGTCTCTTCCCAGATAGCTTGAAAAAAACTCTTTCTATGGCTGTATAAGTTTCGTTTTTCATGTGTATTCATTATAGTTGTATATTATTAAATATATTAAAACTTCATGTTGCTTGAGCTACCTCAAAATGTTGGGATAAATGTTTCAAAATTTATATGCAGTGTATTTACACCAATTCGAACTACTATGAACGTTGCGATCATAAAAATTTTAACATTTTTTACCACCCTAATATATATATATAACCTTTGGTTAGCTTCCGCCCGAATTGATTGTTCATTCTGACGAAAGTCAAGCTTTACACTCCACCTTAGACCTACAGTTTAACGTGGAATCTGAACCACGCCCCACCAGCAGCCCAGCGTCTTAACCACTAGGCCACCCAGCGTACCCATTTATCTACCAACCACTTTCTTTATTGTATGGCAGGATGAACAGCTGGGTTTTGCTGCGCGCCGGCTGCCGTCACCAGGTCTCAAACACGAGGCCGATGGATTCGTAGTCAGCGACGCTAACCACTACACCACCGAGGCGTACCACATATATATATATATATATATATATATATACATTATAACTGCAAACACGCAGTATAATTAACGTAAAGAACGACGCTTTGTATAGGAGAATGTTCCGCGCATGTTTCCTTCTTTCGCTCTCATCTTGCGCGGAACATTCTCCTATACAAAGCGTCGTTCTTTACGTATATATGTATATATATATGATGGTGATGAAAATAACCACGAAAGAAAAAGAAAACACGAAATAGTGCTCAAGCACTTTCGTCTAATGACATCCTTAGGAACATTGTTCGTGAGGATGTCATTAGACGAAAGCGTTAAGCATTATTTCGTGTTTTATTTTTCCTTCGTGGTTATTTTCATCATAAATATCATTCACGTGTCACTTCCAAATTTAGTATACACATTAAGGGAGAACCAGCAAACCTTTTAATAACACACCCGCCGCTCTCAGCCAAACCCCTCTGGGAAACTGGGAAAGGGCTCCCCTAAAGGGCTTTCGGAGTTATTTTGCTGCTCAAGGCGCAACGGGCATTCTATGTATATGTATAGTTTCTGTCAGTCTGTTTATCTTGCATGTCAAATAGTCAAGAGCAGTTAACAAAATAAAGCTGAATTTTGAATTTCAGCCATCATTAATTTTGAACATAATTATGTAATCGTTTAAAAAAATTACCATATTTTCTTCACAAATTAACTCATATTTATTAACGTTATAAAAGCTAAGAAACGAAACTGGTAAAAGATACTGAGTAGAATCGTGAGGTGTGAAAAATCCAGAAACAATATGAGGCGCCAGGCTACCTAGGTCGAGTGCTTATCGTAACTTAACTGAAGCTAGATCAGTTTTAGGCCTACATCATCCAAGGCTTTCTCTAGACATTTCGCTGGTTAGAATAATTGTTACGCAACTTAATCTGTAAATGATTAACACAAATATAATTATATGCATTTCATTTCCTTAATGCAATTAATGCATGCGTGATAACAGATCGCCAAACAAAGGGCGTCGTTCTCTGTTATCATGTATGCATTTTTTAGGCATACGTAATTTTCTTTGCGAATGTGCTACTTCAGGGTAAACTGGCAAATATTTCAACTACTTGTTAATATATACTATATATATATATATATATATATATATATATATATATATATATAATATATATATATATACCTTACCTTACCCTACCTTACCTTACCTTACAAAGGTTTCGCGCGATAATTTCTCATTTCGCGAAGGTCAAGCTTGTCGCCCCTCCTCTCGAGTTGGCTTGGTGAAGTAGTGAGTTGGATTCTTGAGCTCTCCACATCACATAGCCAGGTACGCCCGGCTCATCGGGGATTGTTCTGAGCCAGGCGTCTAGTCTTCTTTTGAAGATTTCCACTGCAATTCCCTTCGTGTTTCTTAGGTCTTTGGGCAACTGATTAAACAGTTTTGGTCCTCTCACTACAAAACTATTTTCTTTCAGGGTTAAGAATGTTCCCTGTCTCGCCTTCAATTTGGGAATACGACACAGTCTACCGTTTCTACTTTCCACCGTTGTTTGGGGATTACAGGGTTCAGAGTAAGATTAGGGACTAGTTTCTCCATTATTTTCCAAGTGTAAATAATGGTGTGTGTGTCTCTTCTCCTTTCCAGTGAATATAGGTCTAGTTCGCGTAACCTTTCTCAGTAATTTAGTTCTTTGCACACATTGATCTTGGCTGTGAAGCTTCTCTGGATCCCCTTCAGCTGTCTAATGTCTTCTTTTTTATATGGGGATGTTAAGACCGAGCAGTATTCCAATTTGGGTATTATCAGGGTTTTCAGTAGAGGAATCATTACATTCCTATCCCTTCGTTTAAAGGTTCTCAATATCTGACCCGTCATTCTCTTTGCTCTGTTTACTGCTATCTTATTTCGTGTTTCAAATTTCGCATCATCTGTCATTACAACCCCTAAATCTTTTGCTCTGGAATTTCTCTGAATTTCCTGTCCATTTGGAGTATAATATTCCATGGATTTTAGGTTTTCTCTTTTTCCGTACCGTAATAGCTGAAATTTCTCGGTGTTAAACTTCATATTGTTGTCTTCCGTCCACTTGTAGATTCTGTTTATGTCGGTTTGTAGAGATCCTATGTCTTCTGGGTTTCTTATTTTTCTACTGATATTTGTGTCATCCGCAAAGGATGTTACTGTGCTGTCTCTGGTTACGTCCTCATCTATGTCAGTTAGCATGATTATGAAGAGTAGTGGAGCTAATACTGTTCCTTGTGGTACTGAGCTGAGGACCTCTGATTCTGATGAAGATACTCCTTGTACTGTAACGACTTGCCGCCGCTCACTAAGGAAATTATATATCCATGTCCCTACTTTTCCTGTTATTCCCATATATATATATAGAGTAGGAGACATTATAAAGAGTAGAGAAAGGGCTTATAGGCTACATAAGCGCGATAAAGACAATTTGTGGTTACGAAACAAGTACATATCTCTAAGGCGTGAAGCGAAAAGTGTAATAAAAAAGTCCAAGCGCGAATTTGAAATCTCCATAGCTCGTGACGGTAAAGAAAACCCAAAGCGATTCTTTCAATACGTCAACAATAGAAATCCAGTAAAAAGTGTCTTGGGGCCGTTGAAAAATGTTAACGTATATCGTTTCTAAAAACAAGGAAATGGCTACCTTGCTAAACGAAATTTTTACGTCAGTTTTTACTATAGAAGATGTAACGAATATCCCTACGGTCATAGACATAATACCTTTTGATAATGGTAATATTTTGGATAATATTGTGGTTAGTGAAGGGGAGGTACTGTGGTATATTGATCAAATGAAAATGCGTAAATCACCGGGGCCGGATTCCATATATCCCATACAACTAAAAGAATTATAAGATAGCATTGTTGTGCCGCTAACAAAGATTTTAATGCATCTGTTTCTGAGGGGTGCGTACCAGATAATTTCAAGTTAGCAAACGTAACACCTATCTTTAAGAAAGGCGATAAAGGTGCGGCGGGAAATTATAGGCCAATCAGTTTAACGTCTGTTGTAGGTAAGCTACTGGAGTCAATAATTAGGGATCGTATAGTCGAACACTTAGAATTGCATAACTTAGTTAGAAATACGCAGCACGGTTTTAGGCGAAACAAATCTTGCTTAACTAATCTTTTAGAATTTTTTCAAGGCGTGGTTGACGTTTACGATAATCATCGGGTGGTCGATATAGTGTATTTAGATTTTCAAAAAGCGTTTGACACCGTGCCGCACAAAAGACTCATTGAAAAACTAAGGCTCATGGAATCAGGGGTGTAGTAATAAATCGGATAGAAGAGTGGTTGCGAGGTAGGAAACAGAGGGTGGTCGTTGCTGGAGCGGAGTCGTGTTGGGCTAATGTAGCGAGTGGCGTTCCTCAGGGTTCTGTATTGGGCCCCTTGCTTTTTCTTATATACAGGGTGGGCGGAAAGTAGCTCCCTATTTTGGATTGGTAAAAAAATACGTATATTATCCATTTATTTCAGAAAAAATAATATGAAAAGGTAGGCATACATGGTAGGTTTTCTCTAAAATTCAATGTGGGCTCCAACTCTTTCCACCAGCTTCTGGAGCCGCCCAGGAATGGCGTCCACTGACTTTAGCAGGAACTCCGGCGGGATGGAGGACATGACTTCCCGAATTCGGTCCTCCAGTTCTTCCAATGTCCTCGGTTTGGTGCGGTAGACTTCTTCCTTTACCCACCCCAAAGAAAGAAGTCGCACGGTTACCGCTGAAAAACGGCAGAATCGGTTCAGTGTAACGGTGTGGTGTGGTATGACCTCAGATCAGGATGTGGGCCCGTTCCTTCTGCGCAAGACCGTGAATGCTGAGCGGTACCTTGCTATGTTGCGAAACGAGGTCTGGCCGGTTGTCAGCACATGGGAGAACATCGACGATCTGATATTTATGCAAGATGGCGCCCCTCCGCACTTCGCTCTTGTTGTCCGTGAGTGGCTGGATGCCCACTTCCCTGGGCGTTGGATGGGTCGGCGTGGTCCACATCAATGGCCAGCCAGGAGCCCCGACTTGACACCGTGCGACTTCTTTCTTTGGGGGTGGGTAAAGGAAGAAGTCTACCGCACCAAACCGAGGACATTGGAAGAACTGGAGGACCGAATTCGGGAAGTCATGTCCTCCATCCGCCGGAGTTCCTGCTAAAGTCAGTGGACGCCATTCCTGGGCGGCTCCAGAAGCTGGTGGAAAGAGTTGGAGCCCACATTGAATTTTAGAGAAAACCTACCATGTATGCCTACCTTTTCATTATTTTTTCTGAAATAAATGGATAATATACGTATTTTTTTACCAATCCAAAATAGGGAGCTACTTTCCGCCCACCCTGTACAGTATATTAACGATTTAGATGTCGGCCTAGTCAGTACAGTCTTAAAGTTTGCGGATGACACGAAGCTGGGTGGTAGGGCGATTAATGACGAAGATAGAGGTAAAATCCAGGAAGATCTGAATAAAATCGTTGATTGGTCAGTCACATGGTAAATGAGATTTAACGTCGATAAGTGCAAAATTTTACATATAGGTTCGCGTAACGGTAATTTTGCGTATAGTATGTCAGGGAAGGAGTTAACAAGCGTAGAGCAGGAAAAAGATTTATGAGTTATAGTCACTGGTGATTTAAAAGTAGCGAAACAAAGTACAGCAGCGGTCAATAAAGCGAACAAAGTGTTAGGTTTTATAGCTCGGAATTTTGAGTACAAATCGCGCGATATTATAGTTCCTTTTTATAAATCATTAGTTAGACCCCATTTGGAGTACGCGATCCAATTTTGGAATCCGCATATGCGAAAAGATATAGACAAACTCGAAAGAGTTCGAAGACGAGCAACTAAAATGATTCCGTCGCTTAGGTCAAAATCGTACGAGGATAGGCTTAAGGAGTTAAAATTGACTACACTCGAGACTACAGTAGAATGCTAAGGGGTGATCTAATCCACGTTTTCAAAATTATGAATGTGTTCAACAACGTCCGCGGAGATGCATACATTGTGTGTGTGTGTGTGTGTGTGGTGTGTGTGTGAAATTGAAGATTGTGATTTCCGAGTAACTGTTATGGTATACGAAGAGTGGTTTTGTTTTATATTTAATCTTGAATATTATACAGAAATAAGAACCGAAATGTCAGTTTAAATAATCCAGTAATAAACACGACTGTATAAATGGGACGTCTGAAATTGAAAATATTCCGAGTTTTTGGTCCAGTTTGCGTTGAGGAAACCGGAAGTAATGTGAATATAATTGTGATGAAAACGGGTGTTATTGCCTCGGGGAGGAAACAGGAACTTGCGGCGCATCCTCCTCCTGAGATATCATGCACCAGAACCTATATAAAACAAAGTGTGTTCATAATGCAGACTAACAACATAAACAACGAAGTGATTACGATTTCAACGTTTATTGGATTATGATTATTATAACTGAAAGCATTGTTGCTTCGAGTGATAATGACTCACGCATAGCCTTGTTACAGTATGTTGACTCTCCTCAAACTTAGCAATGATTTTGCGAGCTGCTCGTACCCTGAATGAATAAACAGTCTTTATCCTGAATGGTCACTGAATTATTCTTGTATATATATACATATATATACATATATATATTATCATCCAAGTAAATTGAGAATAAGTATGTAAATTTCTTTTTTATTTTTCAGTGTGGTCGTTTCCAAATTTGACTTCACCCATTATCAGTTCGTATTGAAATTAAATCGTCAAAACATAATCAACGTTACAGATATATCTCCTCTGAAGTAAATAAAAATAAATATAATTTAATATCAGGCATGATCTTCTGATACATTCGATGTTCAGACCTTCGAATCACTGACGATGGGTAAGTCAAAACTTGAAATAGGAATTTCGGAAAAAAGTTCGCCTACAAATAATTTGTAAAAAGCATAAAATATTAATAATAATAGTAATGTACTTTTTTTGGCTAATTTTTTTTTCTTTTTTTCTAATAATTAAAAAAAAAATATATTAGTAATTAGTAATTTTTATGCATTGTGGGAATTTTGTTTCTAGGCGAACTTTCTTCTGCAACTGTATGCATTATTCCTTCACTGTATTTTATATATAGTGTAATATTTTTATTCTGAGATGAAGGAAGAGTTGAAATGAATTTGGAAGTACTCCCGAGAAGCATTTTACATTTCTTTTAAGAGTTCATTCTCTCTCTCTCTCTCTCTCTCTCTCTCTCTCTCTCTCCGCAGGGGGTATAAAGGTTATGCACGTTTCTTCTGGATGTAGTAAACTTTATACGTGGGGTGTGACAGCCCTCCGGTCCCGAGTCGTGGGATTCTAGAGAAATTGGCTGCCAGTTCCTTTAGGTTCTCTCTCTCTTTCGGGAGGGCGGGTAAAGTATTTGTACAATCCTGTCCCGTGGGTTACTAGGACCCCATCCCATCCCTACTCTGTCCTTTTAGCTTACATTAAGGATGTTCTCCTCTGACTGAAAAAAAAAAAAAAAAAAACTTTTAGTATTAAGTCTTTTTCTCTTCTTTTACTATTAGGACCCTACTGCTACCTCATGCGTGGGAAGAGAGGCTTTGGAACCTCTATAAATAACACCATTTAACGCTCGTAGGTTGTGAGAGACTGGGATGGAGGGGTCCCAGGCGTAGGGGCGCGATGAATGGAGTGTGGCTAGTGCCCCGTTAAGCCCATTCCTAACGCGTAATGGCCTGACCAGCCCCCTGCGACCGTTCTTTGGTGACCAATTGATGGTGCTTGGCTGTACTGCTCTGAGGTGAGAGAGCTTTACTGCCCAGCTGGCTGCCAGGCCAGCGTAAAGTCTCGGGCGTACTCTGGGTCTGGTGGGATATCCCTTGAACACTGGATTCTAAGAGTCTGGCCGCTTGTGAGTGACTAGTAAGACTTAGTAAGGGGCTGCATCTCGCTGTCGCTCCTGGCGGGAAATCCGTGATGCCTGCGTCGCGAGTGTTTGTCAGTTGGTAGCTGCGACACGTTTGGGACTGTCCGGCCCTGGGGAGACCTTTGGTCGGTGCGGCAGCAGCGAGAGGTGTAGTCTTCTGGAAGGGATGAACGTCACTTGCAATAGGTGGATGCGTCTACGCGCGGGATGAATTCACCCCCCCCCCCTTTTTATATACTGGTCAGAACGTTTTTGATAGTTTTCATTGCTAGAACGCTTTATCTTATTCAGAGTATTCAGAAAAAAAAAAGAGAAAATATGGCAGGGCCAGCTAAATTGAAAGCAGAATGCTTTAAATGTAAAGTTAATCATTGGTGCGTTGACTTCCCTGAAGGTAGTATCAGCGATATCACATCCCTTAGTGTATGTTTGTTTTGTAAACTTAGAGACAACCACGAAAAGGAAGTTAAAGAGCTAAAGGAATTAGTAAAAAAGCTTGAAGCTAGGGTCGTAGCACTGGAAATCCAACCCAGTGGACAAGATCAAACTAAAAACACACCAGCAGATTTAAACTGTAAGATTAAGCATCTAGAACAAAGCGTGGCACGCTTGGAAAACACGGTGACTATTCCGGAAAATAGAACGGAGGAACAAGAATTCAAATTGGTAAAAATAAAAGACCCTCCAAACCAAAACATAAGGATTTGGAACCCATTACCATCAAAAATAAGTTTCACTTACTTGCTGATGAGGAGGATGAATCCTTTTTAATTGGGGATTCTATGGTAAGGATCAAGGGGACTTTTTC
Organism: Bathynomus jamesi; assembly: GCA_023014485.1. Lineage (NCBI taxonomy): Eukaryota > Metazoa > Arthropoda > Malacostraca > Isopoda > Cirolanidae > Bathynomus > Bathynomus jamesi. The sequence continues at coordinate 28,726 of JAJOZX010003857.1, forward strand.
GGAGCAAGACGGGCGACCAAGAGAAAACTCCGATGTTTTCCGGGTGCCACAAGCCAGATAATTAATAGGGAATTAGGCAAAATTAATATCAAGAATAAGAGTTGCCCTATCATTGTCCATGTTGGTGGCAATGACGTTTTTCTGGGAGGGACAGGAGGGCAGACAGAGTCCATTATAAAAGAATTCAAGAACCTAACTGACAAGGTTAGGGATAGGACAGACATGGGTATGGTCGTAGGAATTCTCCCTCGAATGCGTGCTAGTGACTATACTCTAAGTAAAGCCATTAGCATAAATAAAAGAGTTAAACGCATGTGTGATGAAAAAGGCCTAAAGTTTGTCGATTTTTGGCCTACATTCTACGGAAATGGGGAATACTTTGGTTCGGACGGGATACATTTTAACCAGAAGGGGAAAAAGAAGTATGGTGATTTACTGAACATTAATTTGTATAATCTTTTTAAACTAGGACCCCCCAAACCAGCAATTGATCCTGCTCCCCAAACAGTTAAACCTACTCCCCCAGCAGTTAGTCCCCCTCCCCCAGCAGTTAGTCCCCCTCCCCAGCAGTTAGTCCCCCTCCCCCAGCAGTTAGTCCCCCTCCCAGCAGTTAGTCCCCTCCCCAGTAGTTAGTCCCCCTCCCCCAGTAGTTAGTTCAACTGCGTCGGGAAACGACTCAGGCCAGTTAGGAAAAACCACAACTTAAAATCACTCAAAACTGTGCTCTTCAATGCTAGGTCAATTAGAAACAAACTAATGGAATTTATAGCGCTTGTCAAAACTGAGAACTTTGATATCATCGGAATAACGGAATCCTGGATTCATTCTGAATCAAGGGATTTTGTAGGAGAATTTGAAATGGTAGGTTACAAAATGTTTCACAAAGATAGGAACGGAAGGGAAGGCGGCGGTGTACTTTTGTATGCTCGGGACTCCCTGCACCCGGTAAACAGTAATATCGTATCTGCTCATGAAATGTTGGGAATTGATCTAAACCTAAATAATAAAGTAGTGCAGCTACTTCTAGTATATAGACCACCTCACTACCCCGTTGATAAGGATATAAACTTGTATAACAAATTAAGCAGAATAGTGAATAATAAGATCAGTGTGATTTTTGGTGATTTTAATTGTGGTAATGTAAATTGGGAAAACAAAACAGCTGATGCTGAGGGCTCAAGACTGTTGGAATTTGCCGATGATAACTTATTAAGTCAATGGGTTGACGGGCCTACTAGGGGTAATAATAAACTAGACCTCATATTCACGAACGAAGATGACCTAGTCTCTAACCTGACTATTGGTGAAAATTTAAGTAACAGCGATCATAATTTGATTAGGTTTGACCTCAGGGTTCCAGTTAATACACGCGAAAAGACTCGTGAAAGACTGGATTTCTCGAGAGCAAATTTTGAAAGCTTCCGAAGTAGTTTAGACACACTTGAAGTTCTAATAAGTGAGGATGTCAATGTCACCTGGAGCTCATATAGGGATCAATTTAGAATATTACAGAACACTTTTATACCCACTAAAATGGTTTCCTTGTCAACAAAGTCACCGAAATGGTTTAACAACGAAATTAGGAGGGCTATTACGGGAAGAAATAGAGCCTACAAACTACTTAAGTCGCATTTCAACCACACTAATTCAGAAAACTATATAAACCTACGTAGGAGGGTTAAGTCCTTAATTAGATCAGCCAAACGTGATGAAGAAGCTAGAGTTGCCTCACTCTGTAAAGTTAACCCTAAAGAATTTTTTGCCCATGTTAATAGCAGAAAGCCAATTAAAAATTCTGTAGGCCCCTTAAAAGATAGAAATGGCGTACTGAAATTCGGTGATAAAGATATAGCTAATACGTTAAACGAGTTCTTCGTTACAGTCTTCACGGAGGAAGACACAATAGAAGTGCCAAGTCCTCGGATTACATATGACGGTGACATCCCGTAGAGACCATAAGTTTTACGAGAAATGAGGTACAGCAATTAATTGATAAGATGAACAAATACAAATCACCTGGCCCCGACTTATTTCTTCCAAGGGTATTAAAAGAGGTTAGCCACAATGTTGTTGACGACTTAGTAACCATATTCAAACAATCAATCGAGTTAGGGAAAGTTCCAACCGACTGGAAGTTAGCAAATGTAACACCAATCTTTAAAAAGGGTGATAGGGAAAATCCTTGTAATTATCGCCCGATCAGTTTAACATCAGTTGTCGGCAAACTGTTGGAATCCATCATTACAAAACGTATTGTGTATCACCTTGAATCTAACAATCTAATTTTTTATTCTCAACATGGATTTAGGCGACATAGATCCTGTCTGACAAACCTGTTAGAGTTTTTCCATAATATGCATACACTGTACGATGCAAGTAGGGCAATAGATATAGTGTATCTCGACTTTCAAAAAGCCTTTGACAAAGTCCCTCACGCTAGATTGATAGCTAAAGTCAAAGGACTAGGAATCACCGGGCTCGTTTCCAACTGGATTGAGGATTGGTTAAAAGATAGAAAGCAGAGAGTGGTAATAAATGGAGTGGCTTCGGAGTGGGCGCCCGTCACCAGTGGTGTCCCACAGGGTTCCGTTCTGGGTCCTTTACTTTTTATCATCTATATTAACGATATAGACGTCGGGCTTCTAAGTGCAATCTCCAAATTTGCAGACGATACGAAATTAGGAAGTAGTGTAGGTACTGAGGAGGGCGTAAGAACGCTTCAGAACGATCTTGACAGGTTGGGCGAATGGTCTGCTACTTGGCAGATGCCATTCAACTTGGACAAATGTAAGGTAATGCACATAGGTTATAAAAACCCGAAGACCGATTACTCTCTCTTGGGAAGGAACTTGACTGAGACCGATCTAGAGAAAGACTTAGGAGTCTATATCAGCAACGATCTGAAACCGTCGAAGCACTGTGCAGAAGTCGAAAAGAGGGCCTTAAAATTATTAGGTTATATTAAAAGACAGTTCCAGTTTCGGAACAAGGAGACTGTAATGTCTCTTATAATTCTCTAGTCAGACCTCAACTGGAATACTGTGCGCAGTTTTGGTCTCCATCCCTCAGGAAGGACATAGAAAGGTTAGAAAGAGTACAAGCAAGGGCTACAAAATTGATCCCTTCAATGAGAATGCAAAGCTACCAACGGAGATTGGAGCGCCTAAATCTGTTTAGCTTAGAGACGAGGAGGTTGCGGGTCAGCTTATTCAAGTCTTCAAGATGCTCAAAGGAATAGACAGGGTAGATTACAGAAACTTATTCTCACTTAATGCCAATCCGACAAGAAATAATGGGTTTAAACTGGAACTAAAGACATTTAGGACCTCTGTCTGCGGAAATTTCTTTTCCTATAAAATAGTTAATATCTGGAACCAACTTCCCTCAGAGGTTGTTTCCAGTCAAAGTGTAAATGTGTTTAAAAATAGGCTAGACAAAGTACTGAATACTCTCATAGTTTAAGATTAAAACATAAGAAAACTCTGCAGGAGTTCGCTTGCACGGTGTCTCTGTGAGCAAGCTAAATATAGAGCTATTTATATATTCTCCACTTTCCTGTAAAATTTCCTTGGCTACTTTTCCAGGGTCAAGGTATTTTCTTCAACCTTTTTCCGTACCTGCCTCTGGCAGGGAGGGAGCGGAGGGTGGGGAGAGAGCCTTCTACTTTTCTATCCAGTTTTCTACTACTGCTAGGATAGTTGAAAGAAAAATAAACTTTTAATAACAGGAACCTCCCAGAGTGGACCGAAAGGTCTTTGAGGCTTCCTCTTGTCCTTGTAACTCTCTCTCTCTCTCGTGTGTATATATATATATATATATATATATATATATATTATATGATGAATAAAACCACGAAGGAAAAAAGAAACACAAAGGGGTGCTCAAGCGCTTTCGTCTAATGACATCCTCAGGAAGACGAAAGCGCTTGAGCACCCCTTTGTGTTTCTTTTTTCCTTCGTGGTTTTATTCATCATAAATACTTTCACGTGTCACTTTCGTGAAATAATTTTTCATATATATATATATATATATATTAGTGTGTAGTAAAGAGAGGCCTTTTCCATGTATGTTTGATGCAAGTGTAGTTTTATAAACCGTAAAGCTGCTCTGCATCGTGGGTACATGGCATTCAAGGGTACAATAAAATTCTTTATTTCTATCTTTTATCCAATGAATAACGTAAAAGACAGAAAAAAAATGTTAAATTGACTCAAAAATTTTTTTTCTTTTTTATTTTAAATAAAAAAAATATAAAATAGTGGGGATAATAAAGTACCTTTAATGGTTGGCGCAGTATCTATTTCTATTTAATAAATAATGTTATTTATATTTTCTGATATAAATGTTTTTCTTCACTCGTTTGATGAAATTAAATTTATTTGAGGTCTGTTTATTTTATATATATATATATATATATATTAATTATATCATAACGGATCGTAGGTCTAAGCCGATTTTTTTTAATGCTTTGAAGGCTCTATATAGTTGAGAGAGGTGAACAAACCAACCGAATGTAAGATAGTTTATATAAAATCTTTATCTTTCCAACGTAACCCTTTAAGTCCCCAAAGATTTTTGTTTTATCCGTATTAAGGCGTAGCCTATAGTTTCAGCAACTAAGTTTAGTGGGATTCTTAATTATACATATACCATATTGCAGGTGACTGTACAGTCCCCTGCAATAGTTCCGCTCCACCCTCTCCGAGATGTGGTAACAACGCACTCCCTCTTAAACCCCAGTCCCCCACACTCACTCCCTCCCTTTCCTCCACCCCCTCTCAGGTGTTGTCATAGTAATACTTTTATTTCTGAAAACCAATGACAGAATAAATATATTGTTCACTGTAGTTTTGGTGGTAATGCTAGGACGACTATGTATTTTATTCATGCATTATTCCTAAATTTAGGGAATAAAGTAGTTAGGTTATTTCACAAACGTGGGATACATTAGAAATTTTCAAGCATAGAATTTTGATGCGGCCATGTTATAGTTAAAGTGTAAGACAAGTTGTAATATCGACTTTTCCTCCAAGTAATAACATCTCTGTTTAAAGTCCATGCATCATCAAGAAATTATTGCATTTATCCAGAAAAAGGTCATCTATGGAGGGATAATCATACCATAGTTCAATTTTTTATTACAAAAATAAACATAAATCAAATAAATTTAGGGATTTTAAGAACATAAAAACATAATGTTCAAATTATAAGGAACTGACAGTTCTTCAAGTAAATAAATATGTAGTTACTATGATAAATCACAACCATTACATTATTATACACAATTACTCAATATTTGTTCCATCCTCCATTATTATTAATGACCTCTCGTAGCCTATTTGGAACAGATGCCACATGATTGTAGATGACTTGTGGGTTCGTGCGGAAAAGTTCCCACTCTGCCATGGTGTGTTGCAGCAGGTGCCGAGATGTCCGCTCCTGCCCAGGCCCCCAAGCGTTAACCACATTTGTCCACACATTTTCAATGGGGTTTAGGTCACACCCCTTGGTGGTCCAGTTCAGCAGCTCGACATCTCGTTGTTCCTGAAACCACGGTCTGATGAGCCTGGCAGTATGAACAGGGCAGTTATCTTGTAATATATACTGTATGTTAACCCTCCGTCTATGGCCTTGAGTGGTTCGAGGTTGACGGGGGAATTCTGATTAGGTGGCAGCAACGGATTTTCTCAATCTGGGGTAACTGGTACCGTGTTGGGAATCGCAGTAGTTTCTTTTATACTAAACTCCGATTTCTTCTTGTAGTTGATCGGAGGATTTTGAAACTTACCAAATTATCTGACGGTTCCCCGATTCTTCTTGTAGCGTATCGGGAAATTATTTATTCTAGTTTAAAACTAAGTTCTCTGGAGAAAGCAGGGCTCAAAGGAGAAGACAAAGAGATTCTCTGACTGAATTTTACTGCTTCTAAAATATTACAGGTAGTACTTCAGCCTCTAAGTCAGATCATAATAATCAGAATGTGAGTTTTAAAAATTACAAGAGTTTATGTACTAATAATTTGGTGACATCATTATTATTTAATGTTGACCTGTTTCGTTTTATATTCTCAATATGTTAAATTTTTTGGCAAAATATTTGAAGATAAAGGTAAATTTTGGCTGTAACAGCATACTGGCAGATAAGCAAGATATTTGAAGATGGTCATATTTTTCTTTAAAATAGCATATTGACAGATCTCATGCTATCACGATTTTCCGAGATAACTAAAAAAGGAACTGAAATATGCATTTTATTATGAATTAAAATTAAACTTGCATATGAGCCGAAATTAAATGCTTAAAATTTAAAATTAAGTGTAAATTTAAAGGTTTGGCAAGTTATGACTTCATCTTTTACAACTAAGAGAGAATGTATAAAAAAAATGAACATTGCAGAATTTAACACGATTACATGATTAAACTTAATCTCAAAAATTATTAGAGTAATTTGAAAAAGAAATAATTCATCAATTATTTGGCAAAAATAAAATAGAAAGAAAATTAAAAATTTTGTCCAAACTTGCATTTTATATACAGTAGTGTCACGCTAGTTTATACTTTATATGCCAAAATGAATGTTAGAATTATTAATTTTTACATATATATTAATATATATTATTTAATATACAGTGCCCGCGAAAAGTATCCGATCACTCAAGAAATACAATATTTCCCTTGATATTCAGAGACACATAATTCACTTTCTATTTGTTCTAGCGACATCTGGTAACTTTGAGGTTGCTCGCTGATATGAGAGCTATCCAACGCATTCTCAAATTAGTGTTCTGGTAGCCTTCGTTGCGGGTGGCTGTGTCTCAAAGTTGCCAGATTTCACTGTTTGTGTAAATTTATTGATATTTTGTTATTTTTTACAGAAAGTGGTGTAAATAAAATTTATATATAATGTGTGCTAAAAAACAACTTAAGAGTGATTGTCGAGGTGCTATTGTTGCTTTGCATACATGTGGGAAATCACAGAGACAGATAGCTAAGGAATTAAACATATCCCAAAGTACCGTTAATTTATGGGTTTCACGGGCTAAGAACAATGCCGGCCTAACCACGCCAGTCCCTAAAAAACGATCTGGCAGACCGAGAAAAACAAATTCACGAACAGATAAACTTATGAAACGTTTAGTATTGAAAAACCCAACAATAACTGCGAAAGAAATAAAATTTAATATGAATAATTTGTTATCTGGTGTTTCTGAACGAACTATCCAGGAGCGGCTCCAAAAAGAACTCGGATTACCATCTCGCCATACTGCTAAGTAACCGTTCATTAATGAAAAAATGCGTAAAAAACGTGTCGCATTTTGTAAAAAATATATTCATTGGACTGTTGATGACTGGAAGAAGGTTTTATTTAGTGATGAGTCGACATTTTTGACATTCAGAATTGTCCAAAAAGGTTCGCTGGCCCATTGGCTCAAATAGGATGGACCCTAAATACACCCTAAAGACAATGAAACACCTTCCAAGTGTGATGGTTTGGGTTGTTTCGGTTACTATGGGCGTGGAAACCTATATTTTCTTCCGAAGAACACAACTATGAATGGTGCACGGTATTTAGCAATGCTACAGGATAACTTCCAATGGCAATGGCAATCCAAAGGACAAAACAATACATGCATGATGGTGCACCATGTCACAGGGCCAAATAGTGACAAAATGGATTACTGACAATAAATTTGATATTTTGGATTGGCCTGGTAATAGTCCAGATCTCAATCCGATAGAAAATATGTGGCTAATAATAAAAAATAAGGTTGATTGCCACGACAATGGCTCAGTCGAAAAATTACAAGAAGCCATCAAAAAGGTATGGTGCAAGGAAATATCAGTGGAAGTTTGTCAAAACTTGATTAAATCCATGCCAAAACGTCCTAGAACAAGTCATCCAACCAAAGGACAGATGACAAAATACTAATATAAGGTTAGTATACATTTAACATTGTTTTTATGTAAAAAATACAAATTTCCAGGGTGATCGGATACTTTTCGCGGGCACTGTATTTCGTCGCTGGGTTCAAATCACAGTTTCAAATTAGATGCTATTCGAATCGTACTTTTAGACGCCGAATTACAATGTCTTTCGAATTTGGATAATTCGTGATGCAATACTTTTTGTCATATCGTGATTCGATATTAACACTTACAAATAAGTGTTGTATTCATTTACATTATGCTAATTAATTTCAGTTGTTCTGCGATTCCGTGTAGACGGTTTGATCTCGTAATATCGTTGTTTATGGTGTATTTTTTAAAAGAGGAACAAGATTATTGATATACACGAATATTTTCGGGAGCTGTTAATATATTTTTGAATATTTATAGAGGAAGTTTTATTAAAAATTAAGTGCGTGAGTGGATGAGCGAGTCAGTTATTATGTAAAAAAGAATGGATGAGGAGGGGAAGGTAAAAAGGAAAGAAGGAAAAACACAAATGACAGTAGTTGATAGGGTGGGAGGAATGAGAGACATTGGAGGAGGTAAAAATCGGGGAGGAGAGGCGGGAAGAAAATGGTCATGTATTAGTATGAAGTGAAGGGGAAGGAAAAAGGAAAATGAAAATTAAGGTAAATCGAAAATAAATAATAATAACGCAGGAGGAGGGAACAGAGAGAGAGAGAGAGAGGAGGTGGGGATAGCGAAAGGAGAGGGAAAGGACGAGAGAGGGGGGATAGCGAGAGGGAGAGGGGAAGATGAGAGGGAGGGAGTGAGGGTGGGGGAGAAAGAGGGACTGCGTTGCTTCCAAATCTCGGAGAGGGTGGAGCGGAACTAATACAATGGACTGTACATTAGGACACATACCTCATGCGAACTGGGGCTACATCGTGGCCAGTACCGTATCAGCGCTTCCCGTGAATCAGCGAAGTTAAGTGACATTAGCCTTGGAGAGTAGTTGGATGGGAGACCGTTTTCTGCGTCCAGATTATGTAGTGACCCGTGGTTCGGATTCCACATAAAGTTGTAGTTCCCTTCTGTCATGTGACCTTAGATATTGCGAAAGATGTTAAACAAGCTCATCCAACATCAACAAGAGCCACACACAATTAAACATCTTAGACAATCGTATCAAAAGAAAACATTATAAGAGTTATAGATCAAGAACATAGTTTAGGTAAAAACTGCACAAGCCTACACTCGCCATGTAAATTAATTTAACATTTGTGACTGATTTAAGCAGATAGTAACTGTACTTTGCGAATTGTTAAATATATCACGGGTATCTTACGAAAATATAAAGAGAAATAATAAGTTTAACTGACGATTTAATATGATAGAAATTTGAAAAGAAATCACACATGTCGAATATAACTTCAGGTCTGTTGAAAGCATATGCATCATTACTGGAAGACATAAATAAATGCTGAAATCAGTATTGTAATAGTCGAGTTAGTTCATCACACATTTTATGTATAAGCTTCGCGGAAATTTGTATGAAAAAAATGTTGAATTAAATAAAAATTGCCGAATACAGCTCAGAATGTTGAAAATCGAAATAACACACACATATATATATATATATATATATATATATATATATATATATATATAATATTCCACGCATTACCGTGTATGTATAAATCTTTTTTTGACCCCGACTAACAATTTGCGGACGACTCTTCTGAAGGTTATAACTTTTTTCAGAAGAAACTACACCACACGCATTTTATATGAAGAGATAGACGTTGTTCTCGCGAATAATTTGATGTAAACATCAAACAAATTTGTTCACTACAAAAACATTTTGAGCAAGTTTAGTTTTGTGGCCAACATATTGTTCAGCTGATGTAGTGAAATTACTTTAATTTCTTATTTACTACTATTTACTCTTCTCTTATTGTCACATTTTCTACTTATTTACACTGATTTCTCTGTATTTTATAAATGGATAGCCGGTAGTGTGGTCCGCCATTGAAACTTAGAATGAACAAACCGAGGGAGTGGGGAAATGACGACAATTTATCACTATTTTCTGATATTTATTTACACTATGTTGAAACAGTAAAGAGGACGGGGGAAAGCGAGTGTGGATTTATGTTTAAAAGTTTTGATCGTGGAGAGAGTTTTTAGTTAACTTTAAAATCAATTACATCTTAATTAGACAAACCACTCTTTCTTAAACCCGACTGGGTTCGAGACAAGCCTTCTGGGCATTCTATGCCTCCGGCCGCAGCGCATTTCGAGGGTTGTCAAATAGTATTTTGTATTGCAAACAATTTATATTTTACATATGTTAACTTCTATAATTTTAATAAGTTTATTATACTCTAAAAAAACTATTAAATTTCTTATTAAATATTTATTTCTTATTAAAAAAAAATATACGACAATCAGTAAGGCATTTGTCCGCGTGACGCTGGGAGGAGCTTATTTGTCGACAGTTCTAAGCTCCGCCCAACGGAGCCATTTTATAATTTCTGTTGTTTGTCGTAAATTATAACAAATAATTTCGTGTATCTGCTCAAACCAATGTTGTACAAAATTCTCTACTCTTTTGTGAAATCGAGGAAAAGCAAATCAGTCCATAAATTTACAAAAGTATTTCAACCATAAAAGTTTTGAGATACATCCAAAGCCAGTGACAGCTGCACTCAAAATGTAAATGGTTCGTGACCTCAAAGCAAAAATTAAGTTTTCATTGGCTTAAAAACTTTTGTTCAAAAGGTAGGATGAGCACTAATTTTATGGAAAATTTGTGCTTAAAACAAAAAGGCGTTTGCAAAAATCATCGATTTGTCTGAAAAATGGGTTCTGCAAAAAGGCAAATCTTTTTTGTGTGCATAATAATAAATTTTAAAAAGAACAGGACAAGCGTAAAACAAAAAATATTTGGCGTTAAAAATTCAAACATAAAAAAAAAAAAAATTTACCGGCAGCTCTTAGAGAGAGAGAGAGAGAGAGAGAGAGAGAGAGAGAGAAAATATATATACACACTACAGTATATAAACAGAAACAGTATACCTTTTAACCTTTCAAATGTTCCGCGCGATGATTCCTCATTTCACGGAGGTCAAGCTTGTCGCCCCTCCTCTCGAGTTGGCCTGGTGAAGTAATGAGTTGGTTTCTTGTACTCTCCACCTCACATAGCCAGGTACGCCCGGCTCATCAGGGATTGTTCTGAGCCAGGCGTCTAATCTTCTTTTGAAGATGTCCACCGCAACACCACTCGTGTTCCTTAGGTCTTTGGGCAGCTGACTAAACAATCTTGGTCCTCTCACAACAAAACTATTTTCTTTCAGGGTTAAGGATGTTCCCTGTCTAGCCTTTAATTTGGGAACACGACACAGTCTTCCTTTTCTACTTTCCACTGTTGTTTAGGGAGTTAAAGGGTTCAGAGTAAGATTAGGGACTAGTTTCTCCATTGTTTTCCAAGTGTAAATAATGGTGTATCTCTCTCTCTTCTCTTTTCCAGTGAATATAGGTTTAATTCACGTAACCTTTCCCAGTAGTTTAGTTCTTTGCACCCCTTGATCTTGTCTGTGAAGCTTCTCTGAATCCCTTCTAGTTGTCTAATGTCTTCTTTTTTATATGGGCATGTTAGGACCGAGTAGTATTCCAATTTGGGTATGATCAGTGTTTTCAGGAAAGGAATCATTATATTTCTATCCCTTTGTTTAAAGGTTCTCAGTTTCTGCCCAGTTACTCTCTCTGCTCTGTTTACTGCTATCTTATTTTGTGTTTCAAATTTCGCATCATCTGTCATTACATCCCCTAAATCTTTTGCTTTAGAATTTCTCTGAATTTCCTGTTCATCTGGGGTGTAATATTCCATGGATTTTAGGTCCTCTCTTTTTCCGTACCGTAACAGCTGAAATTCATATTGTTGTCTTCCGTCCACGTGTAGATTCTGTTCATGTCTGTTTGTAGAGATCCTACATCTTCTAGGTTTCTTAGTTTTCTACTGATCTTTGTGTCATCGGCAAAGGATGTTACTGTGCTGTCTCTGGTAACGTCCTCATCTATATCAGTTAGCATGATTATGAAGAGTAGTGGAGCTAATACTGTTCCTTGGGGTACTGAGCTGAGGCCCTCTGATTCTGATGAAGATGCTCCTTATACTGTAACGACTTGCGCCACTCACTAAGTAAATTATATATCCATTTCCCTACTTTTCCTGTTATTTCCATATGCTTCAGTTTATGTTTTATGATTCCATGGTCACACTTGTCGAACGCTTTGGCAAAGTCTGTGTATATTACATCATAGTTTTCATTAGTTTCCAGTGCATCAATAATGTTGTTGTAGTGTTTCATTAGTTGTGAGAAGCATGATCTGCCTGACCGAAACCCGTGTTGGTTATCATTTAATTTTTTCCGAGTTTCCAAAAAGCCATAGATTTTCTGTCTAACTATTCTTTCAACACTGGCCTATAGTTTTTGGCCTCGGATCGATCTCCTCCTCTATATATTGGGACTATGTTCGCGCTCTTCAGGATGCCAAGTATTTCTCCCGTGTCTAGTGATCGTCTCCATATCCAATATAGGGGCTCAGCGATTGCATTCTTGCAGTTTTTGATCAGTGTGGCATTCCATTTGTCCGGTCCTGCCGCTGAGTGTGCTTTTAGTTTCCCTATAGCTTGTGTAATATCATCTGTCGTAAAGTCGAAATCCGTTATACTTTCCCCTTGTAGTTCTTCTTCAAAGAACGCGTTTCTATCCCATATCAGTTTGTCAGTTTTTGGGATACTGAAAGATGATTCGTACTGAGCTCTTAATATTTCAGATACTTCTGTTAGATTAATTATCAGATAAGGCACTGTTTTCGTTTTTCAAAGGTCCAATAGTCGCATGGTTTTTCGATTTCCTTTTTGCAAAATTATAGAAGTACTTTGAATTAACCTTTATCGCCTCTTTTTCGCCACCTTCTTTTTCTGTACGCTTCTCAATTAGTTCCTGTATGATGCAATCGATACTCTGCAGTTTATCATTTAATATTTTTCTGATGTTGTTATCTTTACAGTTACTTAATTTTGCAGTCACTCTTTTTCTCTTTCGGTGCAATGACCTCTTTTATCTCTCGAACCTGCTTCTCTTTCCCCTTTGTTGTATTTTTGGGACATGTCTTTCCACAATTTCGAGCGTCTTCCCCTCTAAGGTCGTTAGCATCTCTTCCGTTGTCTTGGCCTCGAAGATGGATTCCCGATCTATTACTTCCATGCTGGATGCAACATCTTCCCAGTTTATAGCTTTGGAGTGAAAATTAAAAATTTCGAATTTGCTTTTTTCTGTTGTTTGTGTTCTTTCCTTTCTTATTGCTTTTATATTGGTTGTTAGTTCAATAATGTTGTGATACGATATCATAGTTGGGGATATTTCTACATTATCAGTTAGGTTGCTGTTGTTTGTGAACACCAAATCTAGGCAGTTGTTTTTTCTTGTGTTTTCTGTTATTTCTTGTGTTAACATAAATTCATCAGCCAGAGCTAGTAGCATTTTTACCTGCTCATGGTCTTCCCGTGTGCCCCCCTTGTCCTGGTGTACACATATATTTTTTCCTATCCTTTTGTATTTCACGGATGGAAAATTAAAATCACCACAGAGAAAAATATTTGGGGTTGGAGAGTGTAGATCTTTTATCCAGTTTCTTACCTCTGTAATGGAATCAGAGAATTTTGAGGTTGGCATTTTCGGGGGTCTGTACATTAAAATTAGTACCATATTTAATTTTTCAACTTTTGCTGCTACACATTCTACGTAGCTGTTTGAGGTACTTATAGTCATTTCTGCCATATGCCTTTCGCGTGTGTAAATAGCATATCCTCCTTTACGTCTCACTGTTCTGCCGGCTCGGAGGATGTTGTAGTTTCAATTTGTATTTCTTTTTTATCAGTACAGAACTCACAGTGTTCACAGTTCGCCTGGCAGTCCTTTAGATGGGTTTCCGTGAGGCATGCAAAGTCTGCTCCTGTTTCTTGCATGAGCCCTTTCAGGTATAAAACTTTGTCCGGGGAATGATTTGATTTAAGGCCCTGAATGTTGGCTAGGAATATTTTTATTTTTTCTCTTCATTTTCACATACATTCGATTCGTTTTCCAATAGTGTTGCCGGTTTTGTTGTCTTGTGGTCCTCCGAGAATTTGCCTCTCTTTATTTTGTCGGTACCTGTTGTCCCGATAACGCATGAAGTGGATTTGTGCGTGCCTTCTGTCCGGCTCTCGGATTCCTATATTTGTCAGCTGACTTTATATTTGCTGGATGGTATTTAGCAGCTGAATTGTGTTGGCTACATCTAAAAAATTGGTAGCCCTCTTTGATGTTCGTTTTTCCTGTTCACCTGTTGCGTTCCTTTGAGGATGTTGGTAACGGCATTTTTGTCCGTATTTGCACCTCCCATATCTTGCATAGGTGTTGCAGACAGTAATGTGGTGGAACTTGCACTTTTTTTTTTAAATTTGCAATATCCTCTTGTATAATGTGTGTTACATAATGTGGAATGTGCATAGATGCATTGCCCATTTCGATATCTGCAGTACCATTTTGCGTAGTATTTACAAACGGTATTTTCTACGCTTCTACTTCTTGTTATCTGGTTATCTTCTATGTTCTTAATTTTGATATTATCATTATTTTTCTTTGGCTGTTTATTTCCTACGTTTTTATTTTTTTATCTTTTTATCATTTTGTTCGTTGGGCACTCAATGGGCAGTTTTACCACCTCGCAACTTCTACCTGTCTCTTTTCTTTCATCTATGTGTTCATTCTGTATTATATTGTTATTCATTATTATATTGTTATTTGTTATTTCGTCTTCTCTCTCATCCACCCGAATTGTCATTGGGACATTTTCAGACTCTTGTTTCCCCATTTTTCCCTCCTTTTCTGTAACACTCGAATTCGCTTTCTCCATTTCTTTAGATACCGTAAAGGAGTTTACAGCCTGTTTACATGCGGCACGCAGAAATGTGATTCCTGCGATCTGTTTAGCGTTCGAGACGAGGGATATTTTCCTATCATCACAATTCATGCAGATAAAGTCGTGCAGTTTTTGAAAGAAATCGCATCTTATTGCTGCCTTTTCAGTTGTTTCCAGATTACACAAATTGCAGATTAACCCTTTAACGCCGAACATTTTTGTAGGGTTAAGTCTAAATGCGTGTATTTGAAACGGTACGTATTCGACCCAGTCGGCGTTAGAGGGTTAAGTGAGAATTTGGACCCATGGTCATGCTATTCATTAATTATCGTAAAAAGAAATACACACACAAATTATTTATTTATTTTTTTCCCTTTCTTTCTCTTTCATTTCCTTTCGATGGTCGCGAGGGTTTTCTGACCTGTGCGTTTTATGACTTTTTTCCTGCCTTGCTTCAAAAATTTCTCGAATACCAACCATATTACGGTTTAAATATATAAGTTAAACTGGTGATAATTTATGTAAACTGTATTGCACTTTTTTACTTATAATGAATTTCACTTTATAATTTATATGCACGGATTCATTGATACTTTATACACTTTCGGGTGTAAACAGAATAAACCGCCGAGTAGGTTATTCCCTTCTTTTTTGGGTGTTAATACAGAGAGAGACACAACACGTCCGTTTCCCACAGGGTACAAGCAATGTATGATACATATTAAAATATGTATACTGAAACCAATGAGAAAGAGTATATATGCTAAACTTTCTCAGTGTATTTTAATGTCTCATGGTCGAATGGGTAACGTGGCGGCAGAAAATTTCGAATCATCAGTGGAATTTAATGGAATGGCATTTAATTAACATTTCCTCCAATAGGCGGCGCCACCCACTTCGACTAAATTATTTTCAAGGAATCAATTTCCTTTAAAATATTTCATCAAGCATCGAAGTTTGATTAAAATATGTCATCAACTCAGGGTTCTTATTCTGTGAAACAATTTTACATATCTTGATGAAAATTCTTGTCTCAGTGTACAAACTAAATATTTTGGGTATTTTTAACTTAAATTTCTAACACCAAAATTTTTTAACCAAAAAGATTTGCCATTTTCTAGGATGCATTTTCAGACTAGTATATATATATTGGTACACACAGACCGTGCATGGAACAAGGAACTCTTCTTCGAAAATTAAATCCACTATAGTCCGAAAAAGTAATGGTAAATGACAAATACTATAGTTTTTTCTTTTTCATGATGTTAGCCCGACGCGGGCAACGGGTCACTCGCAAAGAGGTCCCAAAAATATTGCTTCCCTCACCAGCTATCTGCAAAGCAGATAGGATCCAGCTTTGGGACAGGATCTAGGGTTTAAAGCAGCCTAGCCCCACTACATTTAGAACCTCAATATAAGCAAAAGACTCGCTGCCTTCACGTCAGATTGAATACATCAAATAAAAAGAGGTAGCTATTATATTTAGCCAAAAACCAAAATTTAAACCTCAACTGGCAGAATTGAGCGTCCACTTTTCAAGGGGCCACACCACAGGGGCCAACATTCACTGTCATATATATATATATTTATTTATTTGATGTCCTCAGTACATATATATTAAAACATTCGTTCCGATGCATTTCCTGCAAGAACTATGCACAATTATTGCACATGTTAATTTCATATGATTGGGTTTTTTGTCTATAAAACACCCAATTATATATATATATATTATGCTAGAGTTTGAGAGCGAAATTTATTATATTAATTCAAAGGTTTCACTAAAATCCTGAAAGGAGGATGACCAAGAATCACAGACATATAAGAAGATGGCCAGCAGAGTGTCCCTTACTGAACATGGAACATATTAAACATAGATTCAGATATTATTTTGTGTTATAACAAAGACAGAGCAAAAACCTGATATATATAAATACATATATAGGCGGCTTATGAATGAAAAAACAATGTTTTGATGCATATTAAAATTTAATAACGTTATAACATTACCAGATTGATGGGTATCTGTAGGTTTCATACGTCACTGCTTTGAATATCTTCCAATTGGCAAATGGACGACAGCTGAATAGATACTACTGGTATTGCATTGTTATATCCGGAGCAAATGCTATTTCTAGATCAGCAACACTGATATAGAAATAGAGTCACTGACTTTCCTAATGAACAAAAACTAAAAAAACAGGCATGGCGTGGATTAGGTGAGGTGAAGTTGCGATTCTGCCGTCTCTATTTCTTTTCTTTTTCTTCCTTCTGTTGAGTGGCTGGATGTATGTGAAGGATGTGGGCAAGGTGTAGAAAATCTGATTTCCTTTCTCAATTCCTGTTTCAATTCCTTTCCTGCGGAAGCATTTCATCATTGACGGCGTGATGGCTTTGCACGTACATGGGTGTCGTTATGGAGAGTTTTCTTAATCCTTTTGTGACTAGCCTGGAGTGGGTTATGTAAGCCTCGTTGTCCCGATACCTAGGTAAATAGAACTGTAAATATTTTGTATAAAATCAAAACCATTCGTTCGAAGTTTTTGTGACGATACCAACTAGTTGATATACGATTAGCACAAATGCATTATGTTAGTTTATACAAACATTCTCTCTAGTGTACGATTTCTGTGTGCATAACGTAATTGTCGAGGTAGTTCATATATTTTCCTCTTTCCTGTAAAATTTCCTTGGATACTTTTCCAGGGTCAAGGTATTTTTTTCATCTTTGTTCCGCACCCGCCTCTGACAGAGAAGGAGCAGAGGCGGAGAGTGGAGAGAAAGCCTTATAATTTTCCATCCAGTTTTTTACTCTTGCTAGAATAATTAAAAAAATGCATTAGTTTAATAACAGGAACCTCTCCGAGTGGACCGAAAGGTCTTTGAGGCTCTCTCTCTCTCTCTCTCTCTCTCTCTCTCTCTCTCTCTCTCTCTCTCTCTCTCTCTCTCAAAAGGCCTTTCGTATTTTCAATCGTACACCTCGTTAGGGAGTGAAAAGAAAACGCAAGAAACCAAAAATATATATCTCTGTACATCGTAAATAAAATAGTTACGAGGGATTAGAAAAAAATTAATTATTACCAATAAGAAGCAAAAGGTATTTTAGTAAGATGTCCATTTTATACGTTCCCAAACTGTTACTGAAATTATTTATAAAAATACACATTTCAAGATGTTCCTTTCCGTTATGTCTTTATTTTTAGCAAGAATTTTAGACCTCACCCCATTAATGCTATATGATATATCTATATATATGGTTAAACAATGCATCAGAATTACTTGCTATCCTGCACCCATATTTGTGCTGTTTTACTCTGACCTCTAAAGTTTTTTCCAGTTTGACGTATATAAACTGAGACCCATTGTTTACATCCAGTCGAATAGACACAGCCAGCTGTATTATATGGGCTGTTCTTTATTAGACAAGATTTAACAGTATTTTTATACTTAAAGACTACGTTAATGCCATTTGTTTTAAGTAAGGTCGGAAGATGTTTAAAATTTATGTGGTAAGGTAGTCTAAGGATGTTTTTATGATCAAATTTCTTCCCAATTACCCCGTTATAATGCCATATTTTTTAGCTTTGCTTAAGCAATTTTCTAGAAATAGAACAGGATAACATAGTTTAATACCAATGTTCATAATACTGTCAACACACAGAATCTAAAAATTCAGGACTGTAGGAACAGAAAAATCTAACGAAAAGGAGCGAGTGGTTTAAGGAGTGCCTCGGTCCTCTGCTATTCTTCATGTATCTAAATGATTAGCATTTTTCTCCAATGAACCTTATTTTAATTTAGTTTTCCGATGATACAGTTATGATGCTTGTCAAACTCGACTGTAAACTCGACTGTATCGTTAATAATGGTAATCACTCTTTGACAATGTTTTATGGCCGGTGTTTACCAAATATAGGTTCTATCTTAATCTGGATAAAATTAAGGTCATACATTCGGCCCAGATCCGTTGCAATCGACCCTATTATTTACGTCAAGGATGCTCGAGTAACTTTCATCGACGACTACAAATATTTGGGTTTATAGTAACTAACAAAGACCTGAAATTTAGCAGATATAAAAAAGGTACATATTATTTGTAGACTTGTTGATATCACTTATCGATCTTGGCGATACTTAACCATTCAACCATCCCAAAATGCAATTTTTCCCTTCATTATTCCCATCTCATATACTTGGTAGCTTTTTTATGGGAGGTTGAGGAAGGAGTGCGGAAGACTTTTAACAATCTTTTTCAGGGCTCTTCAAATAGCTTTCAAAGGGGCCAGATTAGAAACACGTTAGGAGCAGACAAGCCAAAATTATTTTCCCAATTCCAATTTTACCTTATTTAAAAATTTAACATCGTTTTAAATTAATCTGATTTAAATGGTATAAAAATTAAACCAAATTTGTAATAATAAATGTTTTTGTAGTTTACTCTGGTGGTGAACCCCTTAGCTCCGCGGGCCACATGTGGCACGCAGAGCGCCAACTGAAAAAGCCCTGATTTAAAACCTATTATTCAAGCTCTCCCCATTTTCCCAGTTAAGGTAGAAGTACTGTACGCATCTGATTTGTATTAAACCTTAACAATATTTTCTTTTTTTAAGTTATTTCTTCTTAATACCCCTTCTTATCAACTTACCCGCAAAACTCTCAAATCATTAACTTTACTGTATAATGGAAATAATGAATATATAGCATTTCACCATACAATTCTCGGACAGAAGTTGATATCTTAATAGCTTCTTATTTCAAGCATGCGGCTGTAATGTTATTCTCTAGAATATTATATATCATACATACATTTCAGTGTTTGGAAAAGCTTGTTAAATTGCTTTGGGGATGAAAATTGTTTCTTACTTTGATATTAAATAGAAAATTGTATAATGTTTTCATTTTTATGAAAGATAATTCTTTCTATAAAATATTTGTGTACTTAAAACGGAGTGCTGGTACACAGAAAAAAAAATTCCGGTTGCAATTAAATACATAGGCTAGCTACCTGGCAACCAATCCAGTAATTCAACCATGCGATAATTGCACTAACCATGATTATTTTTTCTGATAAAACGCGTAAATGGTTAACATAATCAAATAATTTGGTTATAGCAACTAAGGCTTTATTTTCTTCTGTGATAAGCTAAAACTGCATTTAAAAATTGAGTTTGCCTTTTTCTTAATAAAGATTTACTTCATTCAATAATCTTGAGAAACATTGAAGATGCATTTGTCCAAATAACACATATTTCCCCTTTTTATTACTACCTCTCAATAAGATGTCTGTATACGTAGCAAGTATCGAAATAACCACATACAAAACTCTTGGTAAACATGACATAAATCGCGATTAAGATTTCTCTCTGTCTGATCACAATCAATACAAGTCCAGAAAAGAATAAAGGAAAAATAGTGAGAAATAAAACAATACAATCGATAAATACGATTTCAACTTCATGAAAGGAATGAGCGAAACGACAATATCACAAGTGAAAAACAACAATGGAAGACATATTCAAAGGGGACCATAACGGGAATTGATTGAACTTACATTTGGAAAGGTAAAGCACTTTGCATCCACTGATGCTGAAATTTGGCGGGAAAAGAGGGCAAATGGCGCGAAATGACACACAAAATAGATTCCAGGATGATTTTGTTTTTTCTTTATTTTCAAGTTGTCTTTTTCCTCCTTTGATTTAAATTTTTCTTATTTGTTTGTTTGTTTCTTTTGCAATTTCTTGATGGTGTAAGGTATTGTTTTGTTTGCTGTATGACGTTATAATGTAGACATGTAATTTCCTCATTGGCAGGGAATGAATTAAAGATTGGTACAAATGTACAAGTGCAAAAGTTTTGTACCAAAATTAAGCTTTAAGAAGTTTATTTTGCTTTCATTCGCTGTACGTACTTCACACAACGATTGTGCGTAAAAGTTGTACAGATTGTAAAGTAGGAACGAAAAGTTTGTATCAATTGTACTCCTACTCTTGATTAATATTATTCAGCCAGCGTCTGTTCCCACCTTCTGGTAAGGTAAGTAGG
The DNA here is from genome assembly GCA_023014485.1 of Bathynomus jamesi. NCBI lineage: Eukaryota > Metazoa > Arthropoda > Malacostraca > Isopoda > Cirolanidae > Bathynomus > Bathynomus jamesi. Next base: position 49,629 of record JAJOZX010003857.1, read on the forward strand.
ATTTTTAAGCAGTTTTAGTATATATATCGTGAAAGGTTAATCGTCTACTTGAACACAAATTACTTTCTTAACTTTCAGGTATACAACTATTCAGTGAAACGCTAGCAAGAACAGTCTGACAGCTTCCTTAAATGGTTCACAGAGCCATCAGCACGATGGTCAGCCTGCGTTAAAGACTTGATATAATAACTTGTGACTTCAATGAAGACTGTAAAGACTCCTCTTTTGTGTTATGGTGCCAATCAGTGGCGGCTCGTGACTAAAAATTCTAGGGGTGCTGTCTCTAAGAATGGGTTGAAATAATTACTGAAATGAAAGGATGAGCATTGAGCAATGAATAAAAGTTTCAAAAGTTATTGAAAAAGTTATTAAGTGAGCTCATCCTTATATTGTTCTTCATTATTTCAATTGTAAATAAAAAATTTAGGGGTACTGCAGTTCCGCAGTGCCTACCGACGAGCCGCCACTGGTGCCAATGAACTATTTACTTGTTGAGTTTATTGCTTTGTTTAAGAATTAAGTGTACTGTTAATTATCAGCTACACAGAGATAGTTATAAAGTTGCATTAAGAATGGGAACCATTTAAATTATTTAAATTGTATAATGATTTAGGCCAATTAATATACCTCATCCTTCAGTTCTTCTAAATAATAATCCACGGAAGCACAAAATGGAGGGTTGGAATGTAAAACTTGAAATAAAAAAAGGTGCTTCAAAGATATATAGAAAATGTCAATTAAACTCAGAGTATATTAAGCTGAATTGAGGCAAATCAGGGCTACAGTTGAGAAGGTACATACAGTATAAACAATTGGTAGAATACAGCCAAAGTAAAATTAGACTTAACAAAGACTTTGAAGAATTAGAATGGAATTAGAAGACTTAAAAAGATTTAAAATGGAATTAAAATACTTAGAAAAAACTTTGAACGGATATAAAAGATTAACAAAAACGACTTGGAACGGGCTTATAAGAAAGTTGCGACTTAGAAAGGACGTAGAACAAACTGAGACGTGTGGTTGACTCGGATTTCAAATCATCTTCGTTTTTTAGTAATTATGTGAGAAAGTGGGTACTGGATAGAGATGATGTAAGATGTTTACATGAAGGTGTGTTGGTACCGACACTTCTGTAAAGGTGTGAAACATTGGCGTGACGTGAAAGCAAGAAATCAAGGAAAAGGCAGTTGAGATGAATAAACTGAGCAGTAAGTGCGGCGTACGTCGGATTGATAGAGTGAGAAATCGTGTGGTTCTGGAAATATGTGATGCTCAAAAGTCTGTGGAAGTGAAAAGTGAGGAAAGTGTGTTAGGAGGTTTGGACAAGTTGAAAGAATGCAAAATGACAGAGTTGTGAAAAGAGTGTGTAAGAGTGTTTGCGAATGTAAGGGGAGAGGAGTACCGAGGAAAAGATAGACATGATGAATGATTGTGTGAGTAAGCGTGGATTTGATTTGGATGATACATGAGAAATGGATTCAAGTAGGTTCATGGCCTGAGCTGTAAAGAATTAACATGTGGTACGGCTGCAGATTCACGCAGAGCAGCGTCGCAGACTGATAGACCCAAAGTGCGGGAAGTGCGTTGATGAGAGTACGGAGGGGGGGTCCCCATTTCGCAAAGGGTTAACAACCGGAACGACTCATTAAAAAAAAATTAACAACCGCCCTCAACTCAAGCCCTAAGTAGGTTGGATTGTAAGTTTGGCAGAAGTATGTAAGTTTGGGACTCTGTCTCTTTTATTTTTGACAAGGACTAGAAGCACCACCACTCATGGCGTATGAAGCGCCGCAGATGTAGATTTTTGTCATGTAAGGGGACGCTGGTCCACCAGAACACCTCTGTGGATAGATGGATGTAAATGCTTTAATTTCTATCTTTTCTCCTTTTCACTACTTTCTGTACATTACCTCTGGGTTGCTTCTGCTTTCTTACCCCAAAACAGTGAAATGAAATTTAAATATATATATACACACAGTATATATGATACACACAGACCGTGCATGGAACAAGGAACTCTTTTGAGAAAACTATAGTGTTTACCATTATTTATTCGGACTATAGTGGATTTATTTTCCCAGAAGAGTTCCTTGTTCCATGCACGGTCTGTGTATCATGAAAAAACCTCAGGGGACCATTCTGAGTTCAATCCCATATATATATTATATATATATATTATATATATATATATATATATATATATATTTTATTTAATTGCTTAACGGCCGATTCGTACCTACAGTGGGGATGCGGGACAGGTACGTGCGGATGCGGGACAGGTAGGGGAAACAGCTGTGGCGGGGGTCAGACAGATTCGGGCATTCGATCAAGAGGTGGACGACGGTGATGGAGGTATGGCAGGTGGGGCAGAGCGTGGCTGGCAATTTAGCCATAAGGTGACCTTGTGTGCGTCGTGTGTGCCCTAGGCGGAGACGGGCTAGAACCACTTCTTTATGACGGGACCTATGGAATGAGAGCGGAGAGTCGGGAAAAATTCCGTGAAAGGGAGGGGCCGGGTGGAGACTGGCAATGAGCAAGCGGATTTCGCCTTAAGGTCCGCCTCCTCATTACCCTGGATACCAACATGTGCCGGGACCCAACAGAAGGTGACCGTCTTGTGCTGGGATGCCGTTAAGGAGTGGGAGGTTTGTTGGATGGTGCGGACGAGTGGGTGAGGGGGGTTAAATTTTTCAAGGGAGAGCAGTGCGCTTTGGGAATCTGAGTAGATAACATAGGAGTTGGCGGAGTGAGTGCTTATAATGTCGAGGGCTTCCAGAATAGCGAAGAGTTCTGCTGAAAAGACAGAGGCTCTAGAGGGAACGGCTCTAGAGAGCGGCTGGGTCACGATCACCGCTGAGGCAGCCGCACCATCCTCTGATCGGGAACCATCCGTATAGATGGGGACAGCGTCCAGGTGTCGGGTTACATGTTCCTCGAAGAGCGACTTGTATACTGTAGCAGTCGTAGTAGCTTTCGGCAGGGCACATAAGTCCCTGCAAAACTTGATAAGAGTGAGGAGCCAGGGAGGATGGATATGATACGAGATGGGGGTGACTGAAGGAGGGGGCATGTTGGAAAGATCCAGGAAAGAGCGGACCGCTTCCGTGAAGTGCCAGCTCTGACCCTGGGACGGAGGTCCTAAAATCGCCGCGCACAGAAGTGACGAGGGCAGCCTCTGCGCGCGAAGGTAGGTCCGCATGAGGAGCAGACCCCATCGGTGGGTGAGAAGGAGGTAGTTACATTTTGCTTGGAGGCTTGAAGCTGGGGAGGATCGGAAGGCACCGGTGGAGAAGCGGAGGCCCCTGTGTTGGAGGCAGACCCGTATACAACACACCCATAGTTCAGCTTTGACTGGACCACGGAGGTGTAAAGACGGAGGAGCGAGCGTCGGTCAGCTCCCCACGTGGTGTGGGAAAGGTTGTCTAGGAGAGCGAGGGGACGCTGGAGCGTGTGTTTCAGGTGCCTGAGGTGGGGAACCCGGTTGAGCCGTCGGTCGAAGGTCATGCCCAGAAACCGCACGGTGTGCACCACTTCGAGGGGCTCGCCGTATAGCGTGACCGAGGGAGCAGGTATGGCTGTGGATCTTCTTCTGCTGAAGACCATACTTTTGGTTTTAGAGGTGGATAGGCGGAAACCAACTGATGTCGCCCACTTCTCCGCCCGATGGATGGCGAGCTGAATTTTTCGTGGGACAACGGGCAGTTCCCGCCCTGCGAACCATATCGCAAGGTCGTCTGCGTAGATGGAGGAACGGACGGTGGGTGGAAGGGATGTTGCTACTGTGTTCATTACCAGTGAAAAGCATATGACACTGAGGATGCTCTCCTGTGGGACCCCGTCCTCTTGCTCAAAGGTGTCAGAGGTAACTGAGCCTACCCGTACTTGAAAGGTCCGAGAGGAGAGGAAGCACCTGATGAAGGTCGGCAGGGCTCCGACGAAACCCAAATTTTGGAGCTCACTGATGATTATACGTCGATGGGTGGTGTCGTAGGCCTTCTGGATGTCGAAGAAAGTGGACAGGACAAACTGTCCCCTATTGAAGGCGTTCTGTATATATCGGCCGAGGAGCAGGAGGGGGTCTGTAGTGGAGCGGAACTGTCTAAAGCCAGACTGGGTAGCCGGGAGGTAGTCAGTGTTTTCAAGGAGAAAGGAGAGTCGCGCGGCGATCATTTTCTCGAAGATTTTACAGGCACAGCACGTTAATGCGATTGGTCTATAATTAGTGGGGTCAAGTGGGGGGTCTTTGCCGGGTTTGGGGATTGGTATTACGTGGGCCTCTTTCCACCGAGAGGGGAAAGTGCCCTCAATCCATATATGGCTGTAGAGATCTAGGAGGAACAGTTGCATAGTAGGAAGGATGTGTTGGCTCAAACAGTAGGGGATGCCGTCCGGGCCAAGGGAAGGAGACCGTCGAGAGGCCAGTGCCGCCTATAGCTCTCGCATGGTGAACAGCCGATTGTAGGAGTTGTCGATGGATGGTGAGCAGTTCTTGTTAGGTGCCAGCGCGTGGGGGCTGTCTGTGGAGGAGACGGAAGCGAAGGTAGATGCTAGAAGATTCGCCACCGACCTAGGTTCATAGAGAAAGCCCATCATTAGTTCGGAGGACCGGAGGTCGGGAGGGGGCATGTCGTCTCTCGACACTCCATACCTTCTTCCAGATGGTAGCCGATGGTGTGGAGGATGTGATACCTGACACAAAGGTACGCCAGGAAGCTCGGCGCGCTTTCTTCATCGCACGGCGAGCAACGGCTCTGGCCCGCTGCATCTCCATGCGACGTGTAGGGGTTTGCGTATGGTAAAATCGTCGGGTAGCCCTCTTCTTGGCATGAGTGACCTCCGCGCGCTCTGGGCTCCACCAGGGTACTCGTCGGGCTCGGGGATAGGCAGAAGATCGTGGAATGCTGGTCCTTGCAGCTGCGACAACAGTCGCCTCAAAGTACGCAATGCATTCATCGGAGGATGGAAAGTGGGCCGTCGTACGTGTGGGAGTGTTGTCCCGGAAAAGTGGCCAATTAGCTCTGGCCGTTATCCACTTCTCCTGTACCCGAACGGTCTGATCGTGCCCAATTTAGTGTGAGGCAAACAGGGAAGTGGTCACTGTCGTGGTCATCCCGAAGCATTTGCCAGGTGAAGTCCAGGAGGCCGTCCGTCGAGATGAACGATGGATCTATACAGGACGGGGTGCATCTGGTGGCGTGGTAGTGTGTGGGAGAGCCGTCGTTGAGGCACTCGAAGGAGAGTTCAGCCATGAGGGTAATCAGGGTGGGAGTCACAAAAGTGGAGGTCGTATCACCCCACAAGGGGTGGCGACTACAGAAATCGCCCAAGAGTAGGAAGAGCCTGGGGAGTTGTTGAGCAACCTCAACCAGGTCATCGCGGGAAACTTGGGAGTGAGGGAGGAGGTAGATTGAGCAGACTGTGTATTGTTTGTCCAGGAAAATCCTGGCAGCAACCACCTGTAACGGGGATCTAATAGGGAGGTTGTGAAAGGGGACTGTACGGTGGACTAGGATGGCAGTCCCCCTTCGTGTGCAGGCAGGAGACGGAGAGGTAGTGCTAGAATATCCGGTACGGCAGGGCATCGGTCTGGTCTCCAGGATTAGCTCCTGGAGACAGACCATACCAGACGAGCAGAGGCAATCAGGGAATTTAGGTGTTCGTAATTTGCGAAGATTCCCCTACGGATCTATTGTAGGATCGTCACTTTCGGAGGGTTCATTGTTTGATGAGGGAGAAGTGGAGAGGGTAAAGGTGCTAGGGAGTTAGACTGTGGTTGGAGATCTAGGTCCATGATGGCGGGGGGGTAAGTCGGGGGCCTTTCAGGTCACCTGCCTTTCACCAAGGAGGGAAACGGCTGACCTGCCAACCCCTTCGGGAACTGTGGGGCCGAGTCGACCGAACGGGACCGGAGACGTGGATCGCGGAAGCCTGGGGACCGTCACGGCCTCAGAGGGTGAGGAGTCTTTAGGCAGAGTTCAGTGGTCATGTAACGGGGGAGGGTTCCGTTGTCCAAATTGGCACCTCCCTGTTTGTCTGTGGTTTCCCGGGACAACAGGGTGACGACAGGGGGTACCAGTAAAACCGGGCGGGTGGGAGAGGGCAAAGCCTGGGTGGCCGATGAGGGAAGAGCCGGAGGTATGAAAGGGGCCGGGTCAGTGGGGGTACAAGGGGATGAGCCAGGGTGCTCCTGTGGTGGAGTGGAGAAGATGGCACCAGGGGGTAAGGGTAGATCCATGAGGTTCAAGGGTGCGGCCGAGGGTACTCTGGTCACACCATGTAGGCGTGCCAGTGCCGCGTCCACTGGATTCTCGGATGTGGGGTGATCTGCCCCGTGTCTCGCCCTAGGTGGTGGCTCGTGCACGTCAGCAACGACTGTCATCTTCTGCAGGGGTGAGTGCGAGGTGAGAGGGTCATCTTAGGCGAGGTTAAGGGTGTAGGTGCTCGAGTTCTCCTTTTAGATTTAGGAGAAGAGAAGGAGGCTTGTTGGATGGTCGGTGAGTCTGGAGACTCACCCCGGCGTCTCCGCCTCGTTGAACTACCCCGGGCGCTAGGTTTGAGTGTGTTCTCGGAGTGCGGTGGATGCTGGGTCCCTGGGGGACGAGAACCGAGAGTCCCGATTCCAGAGTTCTGGGAAGCGTGTAGCTTTGGAGATTCATGGTGGGCAGGCATGGTAGGGGGACAGGCGGCTGCAGGGTCCAGCGTGGGGCCCGATCGAGGAGGGGGATTAGTCGTCGATGGGGGTTTGAGTGGCGGATCCGGACGGCGAGTCGAAGGAACTGAGCCGAGGGCTGCAGCATAAGAGACCACCGGCCTCACCCGACTTCGCACCCTGTCTCGCGCCTCTCGGAGGCTGATGAAGTCCGCCACCCGCAGGGCCCGGACCTCCTTCTCAAACTTAAAAAAAATACATTCACGAGACGAAGAGGGCTGTGTGCCGGCGCAGTTTCAGCATTTAGGCGAGTTGGGACATCGTTATGGGTGGGCGATGTCCCCGCAACGTACGCACAGTTGTTGTGGCTGTCGGCATACCGAACTGACGTGCCCAAACTTATTGCACTTAAAGCAACGGGTCGGGTCTGGAATGTATGGGCGGACCAAGAACTCGCATGCCCCACACAACACGACCGGGAGGGACTAGGGTGTTGAACGTGAGGAGGAGGCGCGGGGTCGGGGAAGAGGTACCTCCTTAACGAGACGTGAATCGATGAACCTTCATGACACCCTGGGGTGTGAGGTCTTCTAATAACTCGTTCTCGGGTATCATCAATAAACGAGTAGCGAAGATAGTGCCCCGACTCTGGTTCAGGCGAGGGTGAGGGGAAACGTTCACCGAGCATCCGAGGACTTCTGTGAGTGAGAGGAGGGCATTCGTTTCTGCCGCTGTTCGCGATTTTATAACGGCTACAGTTGCTGCGCGTGCAGATCGCCTGAAATGTCCTTTCAGAGTTGGAGGGTAGGGACCCAGAAGTAGGGGGAATACTAAAAATTTGTGAATACTGGGTAGGGACAGGGAAGCTGTTGGTTCGAAGTGGACTGGGACATCTAGTGGTCGATAGGACGGACGTGGGCGCCGACTTCCCCGTCCGTCACGGGGCTCTCTCCGTGGAGAGGCGGGTCGATGACGGGTGAGAGGGGCATACGGAGAGAGCGAGAGGCCTGGTTTTCTGAGCTGGCTGAGGGGAACTGGGGTGGGACCCCTGCTCTAGAGGAGGTGTGTCCAAAGGCGTGGTCGAGGTACAGGTAGCGGTCGGTGACGAGGGAGGAGAATGCGAGTGTTCCGTAGCCAGAGGAGGGGCGACCCCCTCACGACATGGTCTTCCAGTTGTAGAGGACTCGGGGGGCCTGGTCGCCCACCACCCGAGTTCTAGGGCAAGAAGTAGAAGTATCCATACTTTATTAGATTGAGAAAAACGGACCCAGGGGCCGCGAGAAACTGCCTACCGGTGAGAAAAGGAGGCCGAGCGCAAACCTCCGGGGGCGGGGTACCTCGTCCCCAGGGGACACACCGTCGGTTTAAAAACGGGGCCCCGTGATGCGAAAGTTTGCCCCCAAACTGCGCAAAGACACCAGCCCCCCAATCCCACCGGCCCGGACACCCAACTATCCAACACAGTGACGCCCTAAGGGCGTCACCTCCGGAGGACACCACTGGAGACCCGTACTGGGAGCCAAAGACTTTAGTGGCACTTAGCCCGGTCTCCCCAGTAACCTGTCCGACATGGGTGACCGTTCGGGGGCTAAGCCCCCGCCGACGTAGCCCACTGGGTCAACACGGGAGCCCACCCACTACGACAAGGTGGCCACAGGCGGGGAGGATATATATATATATATGTGTGTGTGTGTGTGTGTGTGTGTATATAATATAATATTATATATATATATATATATATAGTTTCCTCGTTTCAGTTTTATGATAATATTTTATCTGAATTATCGATAGAAAACCGTAATTTATATGTATAGCAATGATTCAAAACAAAAGAAAGAGAAGAAAGAGAAATGAACCATAAGATGAAAGCAGATAAAGAAGATTTTAGCGATTTCAGTTTAAAGAAGTGAAATATAAAGTTTAAAATAAAATTAAAAAAAAAAAAGACAGGAAAATAGAGGAAGAAAAAATATAAATTTAAATAAAGAATAACTAATATATATATACACACCTCGGTGGTGTAGTGGTTAGCGTCGCTGACTACGAATCTATCGGCCCCGGGTTCGAGACCAGGTGACTGCAGCCGGCGCGCAGCAAAACCCAGCTGTTCATCCTTCTACGCAATAAAAGAAAGTGGTTGGTAGATAAATGGGTACCCTGGGTGGCCTTGTGGTTAAGACGCTGGACTGCTGGTGGGGCGTGGTTCGGATTCCACGTTCAACTGTAGGTCTAAGGTGGAGTGAAAAGCTTGACCTTCGTCAGAATGGACAATTCGGGCGGAAGCTAACCAAAGGTTATATATTAGTTCAGATATATATATATATATATATATATAATACACACATATATATATATATATATACAGGGTGGGCGGAAAGTAGCTCCCTATTTTGGATTGGTAAAATAATACGTATATTATCCATTTATTTCAGAAGAAATAATATGAAAAGGTAGGCATACATGGTAGGTTTTCTCTAAAATTCAATGTGGGCTCCAACTCTTTCCACCAGCTTCTGGAGCCGCCCAGGAATGGCGTCCACTGACTTTAGCAGGAACTCCGGCGGGATGGAGGACATGACTTCCCGAATTCGGTCCTCCAGTTCTTCCAATGTCCTCGGTTTGGTGCGGTAGACTTCTTCCTTTACCCACCCCCAAAGAAAGAAGTCGCACGGTTACCGCTGAAAAACGGCAGAATCGGTTCAGTGTAACGGTGTGGTGTGGTATGACCTCAGATCAGGTTGTGGGCCCGTTCCTTCTGCGCAACACCATGAATGCTGAGCGGTACCTTGCTATGTTGCGAAACGAGGTCTGGCCGGTTCAGCACATCGGAGAACATCGACGATCTGATATTTATGCAAGATGGCGCCCCTCCGCACTTCGCTCTTGTTGTCCGTGAGTGGCTGGATGCCCACTTCCCTGGGCGTTGGATGGGTCGTCGTGGTCCACATCAATGGCCAGCCAGGAGCCCCGACTTGACACCGTGCGACTTCTTTCTTTGGGGGTGGGTAAAGGAAGAAGTCTCCCGCACCAAACCGAGGACATTGGAAGAACTGGAGGACCGAATTCGGGAAGTCATGTCCTCCATCCCGCCGGAGTTCCTGCTAAAGTCAGTGGACGCCATTCCTGGGCGGCTCCAGAAGCTAGTGGAAAGAGTTGGAGCCCACATTGAATTTTAGAGAAAACCTACCATGTATGCCTACCTTTTCATATTATTTCTTCTGAAATAAATGGATAATATACGTATTTTTTTACCAATCCAAAATAGGGAGCTACTTTCCGCCCACCCTGTATATATATATATATATATAAGTTCAGATGCGAAAGACAGACGGTAGTGAAGAAGAGAAAAGGTAGACCCTAAGTCGTACACATCCATTCACACGAGAAGTTTCCCATCGCTTCATACCACACATTATTTATAAATAGCCACACCTTCTTTTCCTCTCGTCCTCTCGTTCGCACCCGCTCTCACACACTTGCCACCTTTCCAATCACATTCTCCATTCTCTATCATCTTTGTTTCACACACCCCTACAACATCGAACCTTCCTCTCATATATCTGCATCACTTCTGCTCATCATTTATATCTCTGACATACCACACACTCGCACGTTCCTGCTTGCACTTTCGTGGGTTACTCGGGCAGACGCAACACCCACGTTCGAGGCCATCGTCGCTCTTCGTGGGGAGAAAGAGGGAATGATGGATCCACAGCCCAATCCTTTCCTCCTGTATTGCAGGCGACGCGGAGATAGCTGCACCTTTCGGCGTGCGGTAGGGTCGCCATATCCCCATGTCACTATATACAGGGTGGCGCAAAAGTCGCGCATCATAGGAATTTTAAGTGTTGACTATAATATATTATTTTTCTCTTTTAGGTAGGGGATGGCTGCGAAATTAACAATAGACGAGAGGGTGAGCTTGGTTTTAATGTATGGAATACCAGGTACAATAAATCGATGAATCGGTACGGAATTTAAATTCTGTACCAATTCATCGATTTGTAGTACCTGGTATTCCATGTATTAAAACCAAGCTCACCCTCTCGTCTATTGTTAATTTCGCAGCCATCCCCTATCTAAAAGAAAAATAATAATACAGGGTGTATAACGGCAATAAAAACGGCTTTTATTCACAGAACGTGTTCAATGTGTCCACCATTATTATTGATACACGAATGCAGACGAGATATCCAGTCAGCAAAACACGGCGAATGGTATCAGAAGTGATGGTGTTACATGCGTCGATGATGCGCTCCCGCAAATGTGCAACACTGAATTTTCTCCGCGTAGACCAACGCCTTCAAGTGACCCCAGATATAAAAATCGAACGGGGTGAGATCGGGGCTCCTCACCGGCAACTCCACAGGCCGTCGACGTCCTATCCAATGACCAGGGAATTGTCGGTGCAGCCACTCTCTTACCCGGATGCTGTAATGGGCAGGAGCACCATCCTGCTGGAACCATGTTGAGAAATCCCCATCTGTGTTCAAGACACTGGGGAATGCTTCCTCGTTGAGCATACGCAAGTAGGCGTTTCCTGTGACAGTGTCATCAAAAAAGAAGGGGCCTATGATACGGTCTTTCCAAATGCCACACCATACCATCACACGAGCGACACTTTGTTCTTTTGAAGCAGTAAACCAGTGAGGGTTGTCTTGCGACCAGTAGCGGGTGTTCTGTCGGTTCACCTCACCATTTGTCTAAAAAACAGCCTCATCACTGAACAGAATGGTGGACGGGAAATTGGCATTTTGAGCACATTGTTCTGTAGCCCATTCACAAAATTCCATCCGTCGGTCTGGATCATCTTTGCTTAATTTCTGCAGGATTTGAAGTTTGTAAGAATGCCATTTGTGTACTTGAAGAATGCGGTGGATGCTGCTTTTCGACACTCCTGTCTCAGCGGACAACCGCCGAAGAGACTTTTGGAGACTGTTTGTGAAATGAGCGAGGATGGTAGCGGAGGTCCACTGCGTGGTTTATCTCCTATGGATCCCGTTTCCCTGAACTTTGCTACAAGTTTGCCGACACAGCTGTGTGTTATCGGCGCGCTGTCCGGATGCAATCTGTTAAATTCCTCAGCGACCTCCCTCTGACTCCGATTTCCTACGAGCAGAATTACCTGGATACGTTCTTCCTTACTCAAAGACATCATGGGCACTTGCATAAACGGAAAAACATGAATTACTTATTTTACCCTATAGTTCCAGACTTATGGGACACCCTGTACAGTGTACATGTGTACAGGGTGGGCCGTAAGTTTCCATACATAGGAAAATTTAAATTATGGTCTTCACGTGCGTCGGTATTTGGATCAGCAGTTTCCGGATGCTTGGATTGGTCGGCGTGGTCCTGTGGAGTGGCCTCCCAGATCCCCAGATCTCACCCCCCTTGATTTCTATCTTTGGGTGGGGGCACTTGAAGGCCATGGTGTATCAGGAAAAGATACGAGACATAAATCATCTAAAGGAACGTATCACCAACGCCATTACAAGCATAACGTCAACTGTGCTAATGCGTGTTCATCAACAGTGGGGAACACGTATTGAAATGTGTTTTCAAAACAATGGCAACCATGTAGAGCATATTATATAAATAAAAATGGTTGTCCATAAAAAAATGTTTATTTTTCCTATGTATGGAAACTTACGGCCCACCCTGTATATTATAATTAACACTGAAAATTCCTATGATGCGCGAATTTTGCGCCACCGTATATATACATACATTGTCGGCCCATGGATCGAACAAAGGAAAATTTATGTTGTTGTATAAAACACATTTATGCGAAGTCTTTAACTTTTTAAAATGAAAACTTTTTAATCACGGCATTCGAGTAAACCTCTTTCAGGACTTAACATGGTTTGAAGTTACATAAAAATCACATAAGAAATCTTTTTATATTCTCTTATAGCGTTTTCATATACAGTACATGAAAATTTTATATCAATTCTTCGTGGAAACTTCAGATTAATGACCCAATTCAAGGTCCTCTATCACCAAAATGTAATTAAAATTGTCAATTTGGTATTCAACTATAAGCAGTTCACACCCAAAGAACACAGAAAAATATTTAACTTGATTTGACCTTAATTCCCAGTTCAATGCCATTGATAGTTATAAATTCAGTCACACAAAATTCAATATTTGAAATTATTGTCAATGGCCGTTAATATCTTGTATCACCAACATTATTTTATTTGGATCAATGCTTTCATTCAACTTGGGTAGAATTATTTAGATGTAATAACTGGTACGTTATTGACAAAGAAATAATGTTATAGAATGAGTGATGCTCTGATACATTAAATATATTCTGTCAAAATGCTATATATTTTTTGGTCAGTCTGTGATTGAATAAAATTTAATCAAAGTATAGGTTTATATATATATATATATATACAGGGTGGGCCGTAAGTTTCCATACATAGGAAAAATAAACATTTTTTTATGGACAACCATTTTTATTTATATAATATGCTCTACATGGTTGCCATTGTTTTGAAAACACATTTCAATACGTGTTCCCCACTGTTGATGAACACGCATTAGCACAGTTGACGTTATGCTTGTAATGGCGTTGGTGATACGTTCCTTTAGATGATTTATGTCTGTCTCGTATCTTTTCCTGATACACCATGGCCTTCAAGTGCCCCCAAAGATAGAAATCAAGGGGGGTGAGATCTGGGGATCTGGGAGGCCACTCCACAGGACCACGCCGACCAATCCAAGCATCCGGAAACTGCTGCTGATCCAAATACCGACGCACGTGAAGACCATAATGAGGTGGAGCTCCATCTTGCTGGAAGTAAACTGGGAAGTTACCTTCCTCGTTTAGCAGGGATGGGAAAATCTCTTCTTGCAACATGTTAAGATACCTTTCGGCATTAAGATTTCCACTGACAAAAATTGGTCCAATAATTCTGTCACCCCATATCCCGGCCCACACCATCACTTTACCGGCACCTTGCATCTTCGTCGGACTCAGCCAGTTAGGGTTAGCATTACTCCAATACGTATGTTTTGCCGATTAACCTCTCCATTTGACGTAAAAATTTGCTTCATCAGTAAACAAGATCTTACAAACGCATATTCTTAGGGTATCTGAAACATAAAAACAAACGTTTAAATTTTCCTATGTATGGAAACTTACGGCCCACCCTGTAGAATGAGTGATGCTCTGATACATTAAATACTGGGTGATCCAGATAAATGGGACCCATAAAAAAAAGCCAAATATTTTTAATATTTAATTCCTTTCATAAAAACTATATATCATTCGAAAGAGTAGAGTTACAAGTTTATTATGGAATATTTATTTCTTAAAAATGACTCCTTTCAAATGTGCTCCATTAGTTGCCAAGCATTCCAGTGTTCTCGCTTGTAAGTTCTGCATCACTTTTGCAAGAGTGTGCGGTGGTATGGCCTGTATCTCATTTGTGATGGCGGCCTTCAATTCTTGCAAGGTCGTTGGGTTATTTCTGTAGACCCTACTCCTTAAATATCCCCAGAGATAATAATCTAAGGGAGAAAAATCCGGAGACCTTGCGGGCCATTCAACGTCTCCAAATCTTGAGATTAACTCGCCTGGAAACGTTTGACGCAAAACTGCCATGCAGTTCCTCGTGGTATGGCAGGTAGCTCCGTCTTGTTGGAACCAGTGGTTTTCTAGACAAAGATCTCTTAATTTAGGAATAAGGAAATCGGTCAACATTTTTTCGTAGCGATCACCATTTACAGTGACCGTGTTTCCGGTGGAATCCTCGAAAAAGTACGGCCCTATGATCTGAGATGCAGTAAGACCACACCAAACAGTTACACGCTGACTATGCAACGGGACTTCGGTAATATTCAATGGATTTTCTGTTGCCCAGAAACGACAATTTTGTTTGTTTACAGTTCCATTCAAGTGAAAATGGGCTTCGTCTGACATAATCAAAGTTGCTAGAAAATTGGTGGTGTCATTTACCTTCTGTTGGATCCATTGACAGAATTGTCGTCTTCGTGCGAAATCTCCATCGTTTAGTTGTTGCACTGTTTGAATTTTATATGGAAAGAGCATTAAATTTTGCTTGAATATACGGTGTGTTGTTGTTCCATATCCAACTCCTAACAGCTGAGAAGCACGTCTGATGCTTGTGTTAGGATTATCCTGTACAATTTCATGAGTTCTGTTAATGATCTCGTCTATCCTTGCTGTGCGCACTCTTCCAGTTGGTTTTCTTTTTCCAATGCTGCCAGTTAGGGAAAAATTTCTGACACCCGACGGATTACTTTCTAGAAGGTGATTTTGACATCTGAAAATTTGTCTTGAAAGATCTTTGAGCTGAAACTACACTTCTTCCATGCTCATAATATTGCTCAGTTATGAAACGCAGCTGTTCCACAGTCCATGCAGTGATCTTGAAGGGTTAGTTTTAACTAACACTTTTATTTTGTTTTGTATCTTATCTTGTCTTGTATTGTCAAAACCTATACAATCCTGTACAAACTTGTAACTATCCTCTTTCGAATGATGCGTATGATTTTATAAAAGGACTTATACTTTAAGAGTTACAGGGGTTTCTTTTGGGTCCCATTTCTCTGGATCACCCTTTATATTCTGTCAAAATGCTATATATTTTTTGGTCAGTCTGTGATTGAATAAAATTTAATCAAAGTATAGGTTTATATATATATATATATATATATATATTTATTTATTTATTTATTAGTAAGAGATAATTTACTTTAAAATCATGAACCAAAAATCAATCAATAACTTCGACAAAAAAACTGAATTGACAGTTTTAAAATCCCTCGTAACCCTTTTCAAATACAGGGCTATTGAAACTGATTCATCCGATTTCAACTGAGAATACTTCCGTATCTATCAACCGTGCATCAACTGGGCATACACCACATGAAAGAGGAAATCTCCGAGTTTTACAAGATCACCGCGAGAGGGCTCCAAAGTCACGCCGTGGCCTAGCCTATCAACAAACAGTCAGTGTAAAAATGGCGTGGGCCCCATGACTTGGTGCTCCACAGCTGGCCCCCTAGGTCGCCGGATCTTACACCGTGCGACTTCTTCATTTGGGGGTACGTTAAGGATACTGTGTACGTGCCACCGTTGCCCACATCTTTGGATGAGCTCCGAACTCGCATTGTTACTGCCGTAGAGTCAGTGACAACGGACATGCTGGAGCGAGTATGGGAGGAATTCGACTATCGTGTCGACGTTGCTCGTGTAACTAGAGGAAGTCACTAGAGCATTTATGAGGTGAAAGACAAAATTTGGACAGTTTTTCTTTTGGCTGATGTATCACAAATCACACTGTATTTGTAACATTAAAAAATATTCTCATTTGAAATCAGGTGAATCATTTTAAATAGCCCTGTACGTATGTACCAATCACTGTAACTCCTCCCCGCCAGAACCGCTTAAGTTTAGGGAGATAATTCGTTAATTAGTAGTTGGCTCTTCCTATAATTAGACAAATTTACTTTACTCCATCCAAACTTTTAGAACTACTGTATATAAGATGTGGACATTTATTTCGTGGGAATATTTAGGAATATTTTGTAGCTAAAGACACTCTCCTCAGTATAACTATAATAACTAATAGTTAATGCAAAAAACTACACTTTTTTCTACGTGAAGGCAAAAATATGATAATAAAAACCCACTCTAATAGACAAAGTTTATTTCCACAACAGTTTCGATGCCCACTGGCATCCTCTTCGGGTGAATACAGAAGAGGATGCCAGTGGGCATCGAAACTGTTGTGGAAATAAACTCTGTCTATTAGAGTGGGTTTTTATTATCAAACTAATAATAGTTAAACGTTATTTTGTTTGAATTGCGAATTAAATGTTTGAATTCCGAATCAAACATTTAATACTTGTCGTTACCGTGTTTTACTCGGTTATCTGAACAATAATTTCCGATCATAATTCGTTATATTAAATAAAAATGTGAAATACAGTAGTTCTAATAATAATTTCGGTAATAATTTCACATTTAACATTTTCAAAATTGAAAGGTAATTAATTCTTTTGAAGTAAAAAGATTGTATTCATAACACTAATAATTACAATTAAAGACAAATTGATTTTTTTTTTTTATTAAAACTTACAATCTTTAAATATGTTATTATAAAGAGGGTAAAACGATTGAAGTTAACGTTGGTTTTGCTTGCGGCCGAATTGTTTATTTTGACGAAGGTAAAGTTTGTCACTCCATCTTAGACCTACAGTTTAACGTGGAATCCGAACCATGGCCCACCACGGGCGGTCAGAAATTACAAAGTTCTCGCCCGGACTCTATCTCACGACCTCTCGATCAGCAGCAGCCCACCGTCTTAACCATTAGACTACCCATGGTATCCAATTATCTACCAACCCATTTTTATTTTGTGGAAGGATGAAGAGCTTGGTTTTGCCTGCCGTCATCGAGTCTCGATCCCTGGACCGATGGATTCGTAGTCAGCGATGCTAACCACTTCACTGTGGCTCTCTCCTTATATAGGAGGAGGGGCGTTTTTGTGGGCACTCGCCCTTGCCCCCTGCTTCCTACACAAAAAAAAAATATGTATTTTTTGCTCGGATTTGGATTTGGCGCTGTCTGTATAACTAATGCCTCGGAGAAAATTAATGTCCCGGATTTTCATCTCGGTTATTTTTTGAAGTTACGTTAGGTTACGTTAGGTTAACAAATAACTCAGTGTGTAAAATCGCGAGTACAATATCATCCGAGTTATCTGAATTTAGAGTTTTTGGATTAAAATCGTAACGTGGGTGAAATTTCGAAAAATTATTTGCATTTTTGGGTAAAGAACGGCTTTCTATAGATTTTTTAATGGATTCCCTCTCTATCTCAACGAAAGCGTAAGTGTTTAAAAATTTGAACAAAAAAAAAAATTAGTCCTATGAGTTACTCACTGTTAGATTATAACTGACCAAAAAATTATACAAAATTCCGATATATACAGTGTGTGTGTGTATATATACACACACACAGAGTGTTTCAGGTCGACCCTAGAAATATGGAAATTGGCGGAATTTGTAGTTTGTATTTGGTATTCGGTATTTGAAGTTTGTCATATATGTATATATATGTATTTCAGGTGTTTCAGGTCGACCCTTCATATTAGTTACGGAATTAATATGGCAAACTTCAAATACCAAATACCAAATACAAACTACAAATTCCGCCAATTTCCATATTTCTAGGGTCGACCTGAAACACCCTATATATATATATAATATATATATATATATATAATATATATATATATATATATATATATATATATATATATACCATTTGACACTCGCAAAAAAAAGCCTCTATTAGGAACTAAAACGAGAAACAACTTCAAGCATAAGTGAATGATACCCATCAGAGAAAAAAGTATAAATGGGTATAAAAAAGACATAAGGAACATGCTGCGTGCCCCTACTTGTTGTATAAAACGATGTCAGGAAGCCAAATATGCTCGGAAGGAACGTGTAGGATCTCCACTCCTCCGTAGTCTTCAGGCTCCCAAACTAGTTTGTAGTCGAGCCACTCCTGTTAAGGAAGAAGAAAAGAATTTAAAGCTGAATGGCACAAAATCTTCCTCTCGCCATTACACACCACAGTAACAAAATTTACCCACGCCTTTTAAACACCGGCTATATTATACAGTATAATATATATATAATAATATATATATATATATATATATATATATATATATATAATTGTAGAGAAAAGGGTGTTCTTATTTATATATATAAAACTCTGCTAATTCTGCTATCATAACGTTATAACTTCTGTATATAGTTCCGTATAACAGAGGAAAATGTCATTTTATAATATAATACGTACAGCAATAAAAAAAACTGTGTATATATATATATACTGTATATACACACACACACACACACACACACACACACACACGCACACGAGTGTATGTATATATAATATATATATATATACACAAGTATCAGCAGTAACTTGTTATCAATAATTTAAAGAGTGAAAAGAGGTTTCAAGATTAAAAGTGTCTTCTTCAGTTCGTGAAAGACGTTCCAAAAACTTTAAAATTTCGGTGTTGGAAACTTCTCTTTTGAGAATTGAAGAGGACCATTTTTGTGTCGGAAATGTTTATTTGGTTTATAAGTTTTTATTTTCAATTTTAATTATAAAGGAAATCGGAAAGCTTATTTAATAGTATATACCTTGGTTAACTTTGGTTTTGTTTCCGCCCGAATTGTTTATTCTGACGAAAGTAAAGCTTGTCACTCCACCTTAGACCTACAGTTTAACGTGGAATCCGAACCACGCTCCACCACGGGCGGTCGGAAATTACAAAATCCTCGCCCGGACTCTATCTCATGACCAACGTCTTAACCACTAGATTACCCAGGGTACCCATTTATCTACCAACCATTTTTTTTTATTGTGTGGAAGGATGAATAGCTGGGTTTTGCTGCGCGCCACCTGCCGTCACCGGGTTTCGAACCCGGGGCCGATGGAGTGATAGTCAGCTATGCTGACCACTACACCACCGAATGTATAATCCCAGATTTTATATATAAAGAACAAAACAAAAAAGAACTTACTCAATATCTGGAACCAACTTCCCTCAGAGGTTGTTTCCAGTCAAAGTGTAAATCTGTTTAAAAATAGGCTAGGCAAAATACTGAACACACTCATAGTTTAAGATTAAAACCTCAGAAAACTCTACAGGAGTTCGCTTGCTCGGTGTCTCTGTGAGCAAGCTAAATATAGAGCTATTTATATATTCTCCACTTTCCTGTAAAATTTCCTTGGCTACTTTTCCAGGGTCAAGGTATTTTCTTCAACCTTTTTCCGTACCTGTCTCTGGCAGGGAGGGAGCGGAGGGTGGGGAGAGAGCCTTCTACTTTTCTATCCAGTTTTCTACTACTGCTAGGATAGTTGAAAGAAAAATAAACTTTCACAAAATTTTCCCTGGCACCCGTTGCCATTGGTACCTCCTCGGTATGGGCCGAAAGGCCTTTTGAGGTACTTCTTTTCCTTGTAACTCCTTGTAACTCACTCTCTCTCTCTCTCTTCGTCATGTTAGGTTGGGCGAATGGTCTGCTACTTGGCAGATGCCACTCAACTTGGGCAAATGTAACATAATGTACATACTGTAAGTTACAAGAATCCGAAGACCGATTACTTTCTCTTGGGGAGGAACTTGACTGAGACTGATCTAGAAAAGTAATGATCTCAAACTATCAAAGCACTGTACAGAAGTCGAGAAGAGGGCCTTAAAAATACAAGATTATATTAATAGACAGTTCCAATTTAGAAACGAGATTCTAATGTATCTCTATAATTAACTAGTTAGACCTCAACTCGAGTATTGTGCGTAGTTTTGGTTTTCGTCCCTTAGGAAGGATATAGAAAGGTTGGAAAGGGTACAAGGAAGGACCACAAAATTGGTCCTTCTAATGATACTGCAAAACTACCAACGAAGATTAGAACACTTACATCTGTTTACCTTAGAAACTAGGAGTTTGCTCAGTCAGCTTATTCAAGTTTTCAAGATGCTTAACAGAATATACAAGATAGACGACAGGAAATTATTCTCATTTAATACCAATCTGACAAGAAATAAAGGTTTTAAATTGGAACTTAAAACATTTAGTACCTCCATCTGTGGTAATTTCTTCACTTATAAAATAGTTAATATCTGGAACCAACTTCCCTCGGAGGTTGTTTCAAGCCAAAGTGAAAACAGGTTTAAAAATAGGCTGAACAAAGTTCTAAGTTTTAAATACACTCGCGGTTTAATATTGTCCTCGTATATATAATATAATTTAAGAAAATAGTATTATAACGTAACCCTGCGGGAGTTTGCTTAAACACTTCCTTCTATCTAATTCTTCCCCCACTTTAAAGAGACGTCTATGGTTGTATTGTGTCCCACATAGCATGATCAATCATAGAGCAACTCATTCGTTTTATCACTAACCTCATAAACACCTCTAAGTGCGAGACACTTGAATTCGCTGTGGTAACAACTGGTGATCACTCACGAAACACTTTCATTCTCCATAAGGGACAAGTACACGGGGATAAATACAAGGACCTCCAACTGATATTCCTCGCAGGAAAGGGATTTTCTCTACTCTCGTGTTGGCACAACACCGCGAAGTATGAACGACTCAGTGTATCATTTGCTGCACAAACACCTTTTACGGCGGAAGACCGAAGTTGAAACTCGGCGACACTTAAAGAGTTGGCAGACACGGACACATGACAGGCATCCAACTACAGAAAAAACACACACACACACTTGCCTGCTTTGTTCATATGTCTAAGAGTAAAGTAAAAAAATATTTTGTAGAAACAGAATTCCATAACAAACAAAAAAAAAACAAAAAAATGCATGGCATTTTTCTTCTTTCTCTTGGGTGGCTGGGTGCAAGTGACGGGTGACGGCATGGTGTGGAAAATCTGACTTCTGTTCTTAGTATCTGTTTGTATCCCTTTCCTATAGAAGCATTTCATCACTTTCCTGGCATGATGGCTTTGCGTATACGTGGGTTTAGGCATGAAAATTTTAACCTTTACCCCTCTTAATCGTTTTGGAGCTCGTCTGAAGTGGGTCGTGGGGTCTTTGTTTGACCGATATCTCGCTAAATAGAGCTGTAAATATTTTGTATAAAATCAAAACCATTCGTTCGAAGTTTTTGAGACGATACCAAGTGATTGATGTGTTATCGACACAAGTATTTTATTGGTTAGCTTATACAGCGGTCCTATGTATGCATAGCGTAATTGTAGAGCTGGCTTTACGTTTTCCTCTCTCCTGTAAAATTTCCTTCGATGTTTTTCCAAGGTCAAGTTATTTTTTTTTATTTTTTTTGCACCCGCCTCGGCGGGGAAGGACCGGAGGGTGGGTAGAGAGCCGTGCTTCTCTATCCAATTTTCTGTTACTGCTAGAATAGTTAAAAAATTAACCACTTTAATAACAAATAACAGGAACCTCCCTAAGTGGACCGAAAGGTCTTTGAGGTTGGTTAAGTAATGTCATATAATTATATCGTCAGAGGTGGAAAATAAGAGTTTTTTAATTTTAGTTAAGAGGTTTTTTATAAGTCATTATATCTGATAGTGTATTATTGTCGATATGTATGCATGATTTTCATCCATTTTTGTATGATTGGCTTCAAAGGGTTAATCTATTCCCGAAATTGTTTTTCAGATATTGAAAATTTGAGCCTAGTGTAATGATCATTCAGCGTGTCGAAGAAAGGGGGATGTTTTGTTTGATATCACAGTTCAAAGCCAGGAAGGAAGAAATCATTCTCAACTTGAATTGTATAAGGTTTTTGCTTCTTTTTTTTTAGTGTACATAACTTTGAGTTTTGTTAGTTGTTAAATTTCCATAAATATACGTTTCTATTTGTTTCAAAATTTTATGAATTATATACAATATACAGGGTGTCCCGTAAGTCTGGACCCATAGGGAAAAATAATAAAATTACAAAATAGTCCAAAAATTTATTTATAATATATTTTTTTATTATTTTTATTATTATTTTTATTATTTTTTTATTATGATCTTACTCCGCTGGAGTTTTATTTGTGGGGCCACTTGAAAGCCAAAGTGTACGAGGTCAAACTTCAGAACATTTTCCACCTTAAAGCACGCATTGTGGAGGCGTGTCAAGAAATTTCTGCGACTGTGATTCAGAAAGTGCTGTCGCAGTGGAGATTACGTCTTCAACTATGTGTGCGACACAACGGCGGACACTTTGAACAGATTATGTAATAAATTTTTGGCCTATTTTGTAATTTTATTATTTTTCCCTATGGGTCCAGACTTACGGGACACCCTGTATAGTATATATTTAGGCTCTTCCCTCTTATTAGCCTTAGGCCCCTCACAGCCTTAATCCGGCCCTGACTGTATACTATAATATGCCCAATATACTGTACATCCTACATTTAACGACGCTGACCAGAAAGTGGCGGAGATAGGCCATTTATTGCAGTTTGTATGTGGGTATGTACGTTGGTATATGTGTCTTCAAGATAATAAACAACCGTTAAACCTAGAATCACCAAACGTGGTACAGGGGTTCACTAAACCAAATTCCGGAAACCAGCTTAAAAACTTGTAAAAAGGTCAAGGTCTTCACGGGTAATGTTTCTCAACCTGGGGATCGCGGGAGGTGCCTACCAAAAAATCAGCCTTTATGGAAAACTGAAATTTACTTTTCCATCGAAAATTATATAATTAATCCATTTCCGAAAGTAACTGTAGGAATAAAGATAAAAAAGTTCTAATTAAAATAGTGTGTACATAAGTATAGACTATTTTATACATTAATATACACTATTTTATTCACATACCTTAGTTATACACTATATTTCTTCAGTGACTTGCTGAATACATTTAATGTTACTTTCTGGTGATGCATTCCATACATTTGCACCTTTGAAAGAGATCCATTCCTCTAACTACCGACAAGATAATTCGGTTTATGTAACCGGAAGGTAAGTTCGAGATTCCCTGATGTACGCAAAGGGCGAAAGGGCGAGGGTGAGGTATAATACCCATTGAGGAAGATTTTATTTTTGATGATACCCAAAATTAATGTGGGTATTAGTGGAAAGAATTTTTCAAAATTTAACACTTACTGTAAACGTTTTCACAAGTTTGATGTAATACAAAAAATATTGTTTTTATATTATACAAAATCCGTCCTAAATCTAATCCATAAAAATAAATGATCAAAACAAGCGAATAAATTTGATAAAAATGCGAAAATAAATATAAAAAAGTTAAAATTTAATGTAGTTTTCAAAAGTCATAAATTTTGAATAAAATTCAGGCGTTTGACGTCATCCACGAAAAAATTTGAAAATTTTTTTTGACAATTTTATTTGGAACTTTCAAAATCAAATTTATTTTTATGTCATATTTACACACATATATATATATATATATATATATATATATATAGGGTGTAACAGAATTGGCTCTCCATACGTTCAAATATTACACGTTAATTAATTATCAAAGTTATCTCAATACGTTACACAGTATATGTATATAATCTATATACACACACATATATATATATATATATATATATATATATATATATATATATATATATATATAATATGAAAATAACCACGAGAGAAAAAGAATTTACTTTCGTGAAATAATTTTCATATATATACATATATATTCGGGCTTCACGGTTGAAGGATAATGTCTTGGCAGGAATTCATATTGTTCCTTATAACGGTTGTGTTTGGATAAGTATGCAATAATAACGATAAAAATAATAATAACAATAATAATAGATCAAAATTACACTGAATCTGTAGTTTCTGGTCATAGCCAGGCTGGAATATTTAAATAAGTAGTCAATTAATTGGATTCAGCTTGACATCAACGTGTCATTCAGTGGAACGAGCGCTTGCATTTGGGATTTGTGTTTCCATTCCATTTGTCATTCACAACAGGCCGTATATTTGTTCATTTTTTGATAGTAGTGTAAGTATGTAGTGCATATACAGTATGTACAGCTGGTGACGAAAGTTTCGTTCCTTACAAAAGTATAAAATATATAGATCTCATTTCTTTACTGCTTTTACAATTTGTTTAGTTTCCATGGCAACTGAAAATCATTCTTGAAAGATTAATTTTTTATTTTTCCCTTTTTTTCCGACAAGGTGGTGAGTTTAGTATTTGTGTATGACATATTGTAGCAACAGTGCCAATCTTAAATCTAGAATTCAGTTATGAGGTATTTTAGCTGTAATAATTTATAACTTATTATAGTATCATAGTTTTTATTATAATTAATAAACGATAGCATTTATTAATTATAATAAAACGCACGAATATTTACGTACATATTATGAATTTGTAGAGATCGAGAGTAATTTAAGCAACGTTGATGAATATTTATATTGCCAACGTTTTAAGAAGCAAAAGGTGCGAATTACGTCTAAAAGAAAACTATGGAAAGGAAACTTTTCCTTTTCCTTATGTGTGGAAAGGAAACTTTTCCTTTTCCTTTTTTCTTTCTCTATTATTTAAATTCTAATGTTTTTTTTAGACACTCTCTTCATTTTAATATAGCATCAGCTTAATAATTATTATGTTAGAAACTTTCAGATAACACACGTGTAGTAAAATATTATGACGAAATAATCTATGCTATTTATTCATTTTTATCTGTTGCAGCGTCAAAGGTCGTATGATAGGAGGAACCTACACCTGAAACTGTACTCAGAATGAAGGATGGCTACGGAATCGAAAAATAGTACATTTGTCTCCCATTCAACTACTTACTAGATCCAGTGTCGCTTCACTTTGCTAATCTTACTGAAAGCGGTTTGAAGACGCGAGTAAGTCATTTATGCTTTCCAATTTAAAATATACCGATACATCTATCAAATAATGCATTTCACTAATATTAAAAAACAACTCCTAAAAGACGGTGAACGTAGAGGTCGTTCAAAATGTGCTCATAAGGAATAGAATGAGAGAAATAGAATACCATGTAGTATTTAATATTTTGTATATACCCCATCTGCCCCTGTGACATCGCTGAGACGTCTGCGCATAGATGGTAAGAAACTTTCTAAATAATTTGGCGTTCTTCTCAGACTCTCCCATATATCAGTAATGTGCCTTGAAATATTAATCTTATTACGCAGTACTCTATTCCCAAATTCCTACACTATTGTACCCCAAACATTTTCAATTGGATTTAAGTTCGGAGAGTTTCCAGGCCAATCAATTGATATTATGTCACCACTGTTATCAATCCACTGACGCACCACGAGTGATGTATTTATAGCAGTGATGTAGGAATCGAGACCGGTCTCGAGACCTTTTTCTGGTTTCGGTCTCGTTCTCGGCCATGATGGTCTTGAGTACATCAATGATGTATAGGGCTATTATCATATATTAAGTAAAATTGTTCTCCTTGTGGAATAAAATAAGTCCTTACACTCAATAGCAGTACATCACTTAATATATCGACATACTGCTTTCTTGTCAATCGTCCTTCAATTTTTGTAACTTCACCAATTCCAACTACAGACATCCATCCCCACACCACTGCATTTACTTGTCTGTTCTATTCTGTTATTTGAAAGTTGGCTCAAGATATCTAGTGCCACGCGTACAGTAGCAATGACGTCTTTTCATACAACTCTGCGCCAAACATCCTCTTCAAGGTCAAGATACGTACGAACAAACTTCAATCAACCAAGCTTTTTTGCTGTCAACAAAGGTTTTTTTTGGCAGGAATATGGTGGGAAATATTGTTTTCCACCAAACTCCGAATAATAGTACGACTGCTACAAAGTAGAGCCAGTTGACGAACAACGTTCTTCGAAATTGTAAATGAATGTCTCTGAACATGATCTGATGTTAATGAATTTATTTCATTTCACATGTACATTCATTTCAAAACAAGAAAACATTTACACCAATAATTATGTACATTATATCAAATCTATCGATTATTAGTTAATATTATACGATAATAATAATAATAATAATAATAACGAAAAGAATAAAGGTAAAAGTAAAATATTAACCTTGAGTGCTAAACTCAGAAATATTGCCAAACGTACTTACTCGAGTAAATAATTGTTAGAGTTTCGTTTTATTTTGAAACATAATTGTCGCATTAAAAACTAAAGAATTTATAACACAATTTTATAATTACTTTACAACGATCGTTTATTCTTATAACGTGTCCATAAAAACACGTGACAAGGGAATTCCAAGGGGGAGCGAGGGTTCCAGTTGAATTGTAGTTACCTAACGTACCCTAAAATAACCTGAAAAATAAATAAATAAAAATATAAAAATATATACAGTATAGAAATGTGACGTCACATTATGAACTTTAGCGGTCACCATTTTAAAAGATAAAAAGTAAAAGTAAATTGAAAATACATAAAAATTAGAGACAACCTGACGTAATGCAGTAGGCTGATCCAATGCAACTATGAATATAGAGTACAGTGGCCACCAGAAATACTGTCTTAGGCACAACACTGATATTAATACAGTAAAACCTCTCAATAACGATACTCCGCTATAACAAAACCTCTCTTTAAAGAACACTTTGTGCATTTCGAAAAACCTCTCTTTATCGAAAAAACTTTTCGTTGTAAGGAAGTGTTTTCGCTAACTCAGCCTGAGCTGCACGTGTTCGTTTCTACCGCCACTTTCCCGATTAAAAAAGTAAGCGGCATGCCTTATTGGCTGATGCCTAAAAGCTGATACGTAATTGGCGAAAATGTTTCCCCCTCACAGAGAAAAACTTTTAAATACTTAAAATACGTTCAAGTAATGCATTTAATATACTGTGTATATACAGTACTATATAAAGTATGTATAAATAAATAACGAGGGTCTAAATAGGCCATTAAAATGTACACTGCAATATCGACAAAGAAAAACCCCTTTATAACAAACAACCCCTCTACAACGACAGAAATTTTGCTTAGATATTTCATTATAAAGAGGTTTCACTGTAATAAGAAAAAATACATGTCACTGAATGAGGCCGACGGCTTCTGTGTACCTGTTACCACCGGGGATGATTGTATTGACATGCATTTAGTCATAGGCGCAATAGAACTTCAACAACTGAGGCGTGTTCACAAAACTAATTTCCGAACAAATAAATAAATAAAACTAAATAAATATATATTTATATATATCCTGAACTAATTCATTTATTTCTGCTTTGACAAAAGAGATGATTCGTCTTTCAAACTTAAAATAAGAACTCAAATATTCGGATAAGGGGTTTATTTTTAGAACAAGGTCAAGCTTGGAGTTACGACTGTGCCAAACATGTCTCTGCATATCGAGACAAGATGACTGATGGGGTTGAACTTTATCGTGTAGCGTCAGTCCACTGTGGTGAGCCGATAACGTTAAACGTGTTTTGTTTCGAGGCGATTTCTTCATGTTACTTGTTTTCTTTTACTGTGGAGGTGTTATGCACCATGAATATGCTCCACAGGGACAACAGTCAACAAAGAATTTCACATTGAGGTTTTGAGACGTCTACGTGAAGCAGTTCGGAGGAAACGATCGCAGAAGTGGGAGTCCGGAGACCAGATGCTTCATCACAACAACGTGCCATCTCACTCGTCGCAACTTGTTGAGCAGTTTTTGGCCAAAAAGGCTACCTCTCAAATACAGCAGTCTCCATATTCGCCGGATTTGGCTCCATGCAACTTTTTTTTTTGGTTTCCGAAGCTCAAACAAAACCTGAGATGACACCGATTCGATGATGTTGAGACCATAAAAAGAAATTCGGAGGAGCAGCTTTTGGCCATTCCGAAAAGTGCTTTCGAAAAATGTTTTCAATAATGGCAGGATCGTTTGGCAAAGTGTGTGACTTCAGAAGGAGCGTACATTGAGGGAGATTAAATCCCAAACCCTATAAGTACTATATTCTGCCACGGGCACCGGGGAAGGATTGGTATGTGGGCCCCCTCGTTTACTCAGTATTTTATTATGAATGTTTTTTGTGTACATAACAAACAAACTGATTACACTGGGCAACACGTATTTTATTGAATGATATCTGACACTTGATTCTAGGTAATTTGGGTGCGCTGAATACGAATTTCAACTCGGTTTGGCTCTATCAGGTCCTGATTCTTGTCGACAGCCTATGTGCCATTTTCCAGATTTTTCAAATTAGGACTAAAAAATTAAGTCATGTGTTAATTTTTTTTTTCAAGTTCATGAATACAAGCAGTTCAAACTACAGTAAAATTACATTATAACGATAGAAATGACTTAAAATAAAAAAACAAACAGATATGAAGCTTTCACTGTGGCAAAATTTCTTTTGTAAGACTTTCTAGCGTATTTGCTTGTTGATGGCAGGTCTTTTCAAGCACCAGCAGTAATCAGCCATCATGTGGAATCCCAGCGGCCTTGGTACCGTTCCTCCATAATTTGATATCTTGGTGGAATCTCTCCCCTTGTTCGTCACTTACATCACCTAAATTACTTGGAAATTGGTCAAGATGGCTATTCAAAAAATGCATTTTTATGCTCATATTGCAACCTAACTCTTTGTAGTCCCTTAAAAGTTTTTTTACGATTTCTTCGTAGTTATCTGCCCTATAATTGCCTAAAAGTTTTCTATCAAGTCCACGAATGAGAACCAGCCATTTTTTTCGCGTTCATTCATGACATTAGGAAAATTGCTGTCTTTAATCATTGTTCTTATTTGTGGACCGTCGAAAATTCCCGCCTTGATTTTTTCATAACTTAAACTTGGAAATTTTGAAGTTATGTATTTGAAACACTCGCCATTCGTATCTAAAGCTTTTACATATTGTTTAATGAGGCCTAGTTTTATATGCAGAGGAGGAAATATGATTTTATCTCTGCTCACTAAAGGTGGATTAATTACGTTTTTTTCTCCGACAGTAAGTGATGTTCGTGCTGGCCAGATTTGTTTGAAATAATGTTCTTCCTTGGCTCTGCTGTCCCATAAGCAAAGGAAGCAGAGATATTTACTATACCCCTTGTTGTCCTAGCAGAAAATTAACATTTTTAAGTCAACACATGATCCACTCGTGCTCCCTATATTTGATAAGATTTAAAACCTTTTCTATATGTTCATACTTTTCTTTTAATTTTGTTGAGTGCCCAATCGGTATCGAGCCGTATAGATTGCCATTATGCAAAACACACACTAAGACTTCTTTTCGAACTGTCTAAAAACAAGCGCCAATCATTTGCATCGTAAGACTCAACCCCATCTTCTTTAAAAACCAACTATGTCGCAGCAATATACTAAACTATCCTCTGTTCTAAAATATTTAACAAGTTCTTCTTCTCTTTTTCTGTAAAATGAAATGTATGTGTTTGAAGTAAGCAAGTTTTTCTCTCTGAGTCTTGAAGCTAAAATTTCCGCAGCCTTTTTAGGCAAATTTAGATCCCTTACAAGATCATTCAACTCGGCCTGGTTAAAACTTTTGCGGATCGTTTTGACTTTCAAATACGCTCGGGTCAAAATCGGTGTCTGACTCCTCAAAGTGCATAACAATATTTTCAGGAACATCTTCAACTAATTCTTGAGTTGGCAGACCCTTAAATTTTGGAATGGGGATCTCATTTGAATGTAGCACAGGTCGTATCGCGGTGTCGAAATTTGGGTACTCGATACAATGTTTATTTTTCTTAGTGAAGCCCGAAGTCTTGACAAAGCAAAGGTAGCAATCGGTCTCGTGGTTAGTAGGCTCTCGCCACACCTGATATGGAAAAAAATTGTAAAGCGTTAACAAAGCGACGAGAGACTTGTTTTTATGAATTTATCAAAAGTTATCACCCAAACATTTAACATTTCTATGTGTTTCAACCTTATGCAATATTTGAGATTCTTATAAACATTTTCTGAAATTTTTGTTTATGTACCTAAGTTACAATTACATTTAGGTAAGTTACAGTATACTAGTGATTAAATTACGTAGTTTTATGAAATCATAAACTTACCATCGGGACTCCAAAAGGTATTTTTGAATCCGAACCCTTCGTCCAATGTCGCAGGCTTTATGTGGAGCCCACGATTTATCTTGGTCCCCCAGTTTTATGCCAAAATAAGCTAAGTAAGCTCTTTTTACGAAGTCAGTTATATTTGCTCGTTGATGTGGAAGTGTAAAATTTCCACATATATAACAAGGAATCAGGGTTGTTTTTGCATTTGAACTTTCTAGTGCTTGATGACATATTGCTTGATTGTTCTGACAATTTGTAAAGGTATTTAAAGCCCTTAATTCATATAAATTTAAGAAAATCTGAAATATAAACACAAAAATGAGTTTAAATAGGTACTTATTATGAAATAGGTACTTACAATCTATGAAATTAAACTAGAAACACGGATGAGTAGGTACAATATAAATTACGTCTAATTAAATCAACTATATTAAATCACGATGACAAAATTACTCACTAAATCATATGCCAATTCAAAATTATGTTAATGCCCAAACTTAATTAATTAACTCAACTGACTGACTGACTGACTGACTGACTGATTGAATTGACTGATTAACTCTGGAAACGAGTCGCTTTTATATATTTTAGTTGTCCCTCTAGAATACTCTACAGAGAACAGGAACGCTCGAGAAAATTTTAGAATTCTATGATATTTTTAGCTAATTTACTAATATTAAAATGGGTTAAAAATGACAAAATTAAAAATATTTTTAGGGTGTTACATATAAAAATATACATAATACAACAATACCATAACAATAGGTACAAATACCTAGATAAAACCTAGTTGCATAATGTGTAACTGCAAAAAGACTTAGCGAGTATTGAGAAAAAAACCTTTTATGAATACGATGAAAGAGGAGGGGTGTTGAGCAAAATCAGGACTGATAGAGCAAAACCGAGTAAACATTCGTGCTCAGCGCACCAAATTACCTAGAACTAACTGTCAAATCTAATTCAATAGACAAAAATTTGAAATTTGTTCCCCAGTGTTATATGTCCAAGTCACTATTCAAAACATAAAGTATGAATAAACAACTCAGAAGAAAATGACCACTTTATTTTTCGAATCAGTTATATTAATTCTACCACCATACAATTTACAAATGCAGTACCAGTCCATGCAGGCAAGACAATTGTTTACTGCAAGATTTTCATAATTAGAAGTGTACTTTCTTTGCCTTCTCTCTAGCAAAATGGTAAATGATTCTGATAAAATTTAAAGTACGGGCTAACTGGCTTTCAATTACAATGGTTCCCAGATCTGCCAGTCGGTCTGGGTGGACCGCTCTATAAAATGTATGTTCATTAATTATGTTTCCTCTCTGTTATTTAATCAATTGCTTTATTAATATTTTTAGATTTTATCCTCCCTCTTTCCGGGCCACTGGGATTTAACCAGGCTTCCCCGCCCTCTCGGCGGCCCTGGTTGTAAGTGAAAGTATGAGCGAAGAGTTCAGCTTTGTCAGGAGAAGAGACGGCAACTGAGCCTTCGGAATAGAAAAGAGGAGGAAAAAAGATAACGTAAAGTTGTTGAAGAGGTTCTTAGCTAGGTGTCAGAAAGATCGAGAAAAATTAGAATTGGATAGATTTTCGCAGTTTTGTCGGGAGAAATATAAGCTGAGTGAGAGTCAGAAGTTGGATAGCGACGTACCTTCTGAAAGCCTCATCTTTGTCGCGGGTAGCATTAGAGCAAGTTAAGTTAAATCAAATTTTTTCTTGCATTAGTAGTTGGAATATAATATGGAGTGTACGCCCCCATGCACGAGAGAATCACCTTCGTGATGCGCTCAGCACATTCGGAAGGGCCTCGTCCACGGAAACAGTAATCATTCCATGGGAAATCAGAGGTGTACTACCTAAGGGCCTCTCAATCAGGAGCGCCGAAATCTTGGGAGGATCCAAAGGCCGGATTGGAGCGATAGGACAGGAAACAGATATAAGATTGTGGTCGGAGGAGTCCAACGGAGAAAAAAGTTTGACAGAGTAATAAGGATGAGAGTTAAGAAATAAATCCAGGATGTTGGACCTATCTCCAAGGCGATTAGGGGTACGAGTAGGGTTCTGTACAATCTGCTCTAGGTTATTTAGGATAGAAAAGTTGTAAATTGTAAGTTGGTTCACCAGGGATGTTAGTTAAATGGGAGGAAAGCCAAAGGTGGTGGTGAACATTGAAATCTCCTAAAATTAAGATTTTAGGAGATTTTAGTTGTAACATATATATATATTTAAGAAGGCGACTGTAGCCACTAATCGACCAGGGAAGTACTCGGGGGGAGGGGGATTAGGCAGGAGACAGGGAGTGCTGGAACTCCCGTTTCTTATGTCACTGGTTTCTTTAGCTGATCTTTTCTATCTTATCTACCCTATAACACTGATCAACAAAGTTTTTGTCACAGAGACATTTTTACTTGAACTATATGTAATTTTTTACGTTGATTACGCAAATAAAAGCAGAATTTTTTATCATCCGCAGTTTTAGAGTGACACCCGAATTTATATTACTTAGGATTTGAGTCAGAATAGGAAGGGAGCGGGGTCTGCCCCTTGCTTTTCTCTGCTTATAAGTTGCGTCATGTCACTGTTGACTTTCATTTGTCAGTTACTCACTTGATTTCGCTCAGTGAACATTTTAGTAAGTTCAATATGCATTTTCTAATTTGATATTGCTATTACGTCTATAAATTTGTCCAAATTTCATTTTCGATTCATTCACTATTGGTGGGTGATACACAAATTTTGGAGTCATTTTTGAACTCGGCGGTAAAAAAACCTATAAGATGCACCCATTTCTGTTCATGTGACAAAAAAAAGTTGTTGTTTTTTCATCCAGTGTAATCAGTCCCGCATACTCTCAAACGCTTCTCCCACTATTCTTCAGTACACATACATGCAATTTACACACTACAAAATCTTTTAAAAATTTATAAAAATAAAAAATGGTATCGTGAACCACGGAAATCTTGATTTTCGTTGTTCCTTTCTTATAAAGAGGGTCATTTTTGCGGGCACCCTTGGTGCTTGGCCCCTCCTTTCTGCATAAAAAATATAGAGCTTCACAAGATGAAGGTAAAAGTTTTATTTCTTCAGATAGAGGCT
This sequence comes from Bathynomus jamesi, assembly GCA_023014485.1. Taxonomy (NCBI): domain Eukaryota; kingdom Metazoa; phylum Arthropoda; class Malacostraca; order Isopoda; family Cirolanidae; genus Bathynomus; species Bathynomus jamesi. Next base: position 82,914 of record JAJOZX010003857.1, read on the forward strand.
GATTGGATTTTAATAAATTATTTAAAACCTCCGACTTTTGCAACTACACTATGTGACTTCTATTCAATTTACTGGGCTCACAATCAGGCCGGAGGGGGGATGCAATAATGCAGGAATTGAATGTTCAACCGACGCAGCATCACCCATTTTGAACCCTAATTACGTTTAAGTTTTTTACATTTATTTATATTGGCGCAGGTATTTGGTTGGCTTCAACAAATTTATATTTGGAGTTTTATAAAATTAATATGATATATATATATATATTTTATATTATATAAATATAATAGAACTCAATAATTTGGGGCATTATGTAGGTTTTAAAAAATTATACAAAAAATCAGATATTCGTTTATTAAATTAGAAGTAACAATGGAGTGTAAATATATTTTAAAGGGTTAAATTAATTCTTTCACAAACAGAATACAAATAGGACTAACACTTCTACAATTATACGTTTAAGAATTAATAACTCTCCAGAGTTCACAAGATAAATATGAAATATAAAAAATACCTCATTATTGCTACATTATACACTAATTTTTAATCACAAATAGTAAGAGAGAATTTATTTCCTTACTCACAAATTTATTATTTAGGCCAGAATCGAATTTGCTAAATATTTCCAAAAGTTATCATACAGTAGAAAAGTCTCTAGACACGTACATCAAAAACTTCAAGCCGTATTATTCACGTTAGGAGTCGATATAATGTTAGGTATATGTAATTGTTTTAGGAATGAGACGGCGACATCCCAAGAGAGTCATAATATATATTTCTGAAATACAGACCCACCCAATGAATTTCAGATCTATCCAAAACTGGGTATTAAGTATAAGACTAACGGAATCTTTCTCGCTGGCAGACTCAACATTTCATGTTTTGCACATGTACTTATAAAAATAAAAATCGTGTAAAGTAGTCCGTCTTCATAACCCTCTGAATTGTGAGCTCGTTCATTAAAAATCCGTTATCACCGATCTAAACCAGTCACTTTCAATCAGGCCTTGGGATTCTAGATAGAGTAGTGCACTAATAGGATTAGATAAGGGTTTGCTAAACTCTATTTTTAATGCCAAATGCCGCTGCTTTTGAGGATTTAAGTGTGTGTAAGCATCCCAGCAGTGATCAGCCAAAATGTCGGAGGCGAAGACATTAGTCCTGTTTATATAGTCATCTACTGACACACCTATTCCAATATCATTACATCTTTTTGTACCCAAAAATAAGTTGAGGAAGGCACGTGAACACAATGAAATTTCATCACCAGTAGAGTATTCCGTTTCTAGGACTCTACTGACAGAAGCATCATTCACCATCAATGTTATACTCTTCAAGTTAAATTTTTCAATTAGAATTTAGATTTTTTTGTATTTACCTGAAACAGTGTCATGGTTGACCATTGCTACACGTATTCGCTGCTGTAAATTTCCAAACACAACGTTATCAAGCTGTTTCGAGGATAAACCAGACGGGACAGTAAACATTTTGAGTTGGGTACATTTTATAGGGTATTTAGCCGTCGATTTCAACAAAAATCTTTTAATCAATCTCCATTTACTTAAATGCGAATAATTTTACACGTCGGACAATGAGATACGTCTCAATAACCTGGGTTACCACAGGTTTAGAGGACTCATCTCCGTCCTGAGCGAAGTGAAGCGACATTAGATCTGGTAAGTGGTTGAATGGGAGAACAATGTAGTTTTTATCGATGCTGTAGCCATCCTTGGTTCTGAATCCAGGTTCAGACGTAGGTTCCTCCTATCATACAACCTTTGACGTTGCAACAGATAAAAAATAATAATAATTATTATTATTATTATTACTATTATTATTACAGATTATTTCGTCTTAATATTTTACTGCATGTGTGTAATCTGAAAGTTTCTAATATAATAATTATTTATATATTAAACTGAAAGGATGTTTGAGAAAAACATTATATTTTAAATAATACAGCAAGAAACAAAAGGTGCGAAAAAGTTTCCTCTCCATAGTTTTCTTGTAGACGTAATTCGCACCTTTGCATCTAAAATGTCTGCAGTATAAATATTCATCAACATTGCTTGAATTAACCTCTTTCTACAAATTCATAATATGTTCGTGCGTTTAATTATTATTAAATTTCACCAAACTTTATTTATTAAATTATTATAGATATTTATAAATTATTACAGCTAAAATACCTCATATTACTGAATTCTAGATTTAAAGTTGGTATTATTAATTTATGCATCATACACAAATGCCAAACTCACTCACCACCTTGTAGCAAAACAAATGATAAAAGAAAAAGAATATTTCCTTCGTGAATGGTTTTCATTTTCCATGAGAACTGAACAAATTGTAAAAGCGGAAAAATATAGGATATTTATATTTTATACTTTTCAGAGAGACAAAACTTTTGTCACCGATTGTATATGCATGTGAATACTAGAACGTATAGTTAGAAAAAGTTCGCCTAGAAATCTAGAAATTTCCACTATAATAAATAAAAAAAAAAATTATTTACACCACGGAGGTGGGAATCCGAGTGAAAATTCTACAATACTCCTACGCGCTAACAAATGCTACTAACTAGGGGTTTAAGACAAGATAAGCATCTAGTCTCTTTTGAAAGGATTCGATCGAATTACCGTGAATTACTCTGACTGGCAATGCATTACACAGATTAACTATACAATTGAAGAAAAATGTTTAGCTTCATTAGAATTAAGATGTTTAACCACTAATTTAAGACCATTGCCGCGAGTTCCATCTGCATTTCTGAGAGTGAAATATTTTCGGCGTTGACATTATCGAAACCTTTAATCATTTTAAATAACTGGATTAAATCTCCTCGAATACGTCTTTTTACAAGTGAGAGTAAATTTAACGTTTCTAAACGAGCAGCTTATGATTTGTTTCTAAGTCTAGGAATCAGCTAAGTAGCCTGTCGCTGCACACTCTCCAGTCTTCTATGTTCTGCCGTAAATATGGGACCAGAACTGAACGCAGTATTCCAGATGGGAGGGCGAACTAAGGAATTATAAAATGTTATAATTTTTTTTCCGATTTAAATTCAAATGATCTACCAATAAATCTTTAGATTCTATTTGCTTTTCTGACTGCTTCGATACATTGCTTACTCGGTTTAAGAGTGTCGGCAACAATACCTAAATCTTTCTCTTCCGTTACACTTGTTAGTGTCTTGTAGAGCATAAAAAACTCTTCTTCAACTTTGTTTCTACCGATATGCAACGTTTTGCATTCCATTATATAAAAATCATTTGCCAAGTTTCCGCGCACTCTAGTAATTTATTGATATCTTCTTCAATCTGCGAACGTTCTGCCGCTGATTTTGTTTGTCCACCTAGTTTGGTATCCGCAAATTTTGAAATTATACTGTTAATTCCTGTGTCAATGTCATTGATATAAATAATATGGTAAAAAGAATTGGTCCCAGAACTGATCCTTGAAGCACGCCGCTAGTTACACTTTTCCAGTTAGACACTTTGCCATTAATGACCACTCTTTGCTTACGTACGTCCACTAAGTCAATTTTCGATCCATTTGAGAACACTATCATCAATTCTGTGAGAATGAAGTTTGCTAATAATCTTGTGTGTGGCACTTTATCAAACGCTCTTTGAAAGTCGAAATATATATAATATTCACTGTTTCATTCTCGTCATATATATTTACAATATCATTAAAGAAATCGAGCACATTAGTAAGACAAGAACGATTACGTCGAAAGCCGTGTTGAGAATCTTTAATTAATTTATTAATTTCTAAGTGATTAACTATTTTGTCCCGAACGATTGTTTCCATAAGCTTACGAACTACTGAAGTCAGGGACGATAATTTTCCGAAAGCGATTTGTCCCCTTTTTTTTAAATATTAGCGTAATGTTTGCAAGTTTCCAATCGAACGGAACTTCTCCAGACTATAACGATTTATTATTATTGTTATTATTATTATTATTACTAAATTATATGTATATGTAAAAGGAGGACTATTGCGATGTCCATTATTTTAAGTACCCTAAGGTAGAGCTTATCTGGACTAGGAGTTTTATTAGGATTAATTTACTTATGGCTGACAGTACTCAGTTTCACTAATTGTAAAATCATGGAGCTTTAAATGATCATCACTGAGCATGATTACGGGAACAGGAATGTTGTTCATATTTTCGTTAGTGAAGACAAGAGAAAAATTTATTTAAAACTTCCGTCATTTGTAAATCATCGTAAATTTTTTCGTTGTTTTCGTTTATGAGTGGACCAATAGATAGTGTGCGAAGCTACTTTTTTATTCCATAATTATAGAATTCCTTTGGATTCAATTTAATTTGGTTCATTATATAAAGCTCATAGTTGTGCTTACTTCTAATAATTTTTTTTGTATTTTCATCGGACAAATTATTTGTTTTTAAAATTTAAAATATGTACGCGTTCCTTTTTAATTTAAGCTAATTTTAATTTCAACATTCCACCATTTAGGTTTAACACACTTTGCCAGTTTCTTTTTACGTAATGGGATATTACTTGATTCGAAACATTTAAAATAATTATAAAAAGAAGTCCATGTGCCATTAATATCATCATGCGATAGAGCCTCATCCCAATTATGGGTCGAAATTTGCAGTTTCATGTCACGAAATTTAGCTCTTTTAAAATCCAAAACGTATTCCAGACTCTCCGAATTCTGAACATGAATTTTAATTTCAAATGTTATTTGCCTATGCTCACTGGTGGAGAAGTTAGTTTCCTACAGAGACATTATCAATTAAGTGTAGGTCTTTACTGAATATTTTGTTCTCTAGTGCAGTGCTTCTCAACCTTTTCCGACATCATTCACCCTAAACATTTTTTTCAAAAACTCACTCACCCTACTTCGAATACAGTGGAAAAAGTAATCTTTTAAATTTTCAGTGTTCATTATTATGGTTTCACCAAGTTACTGACAAAATAAAGTGTACAGTCTTCTTTCACAATGTTCATTCATCCTGATTCTGATCTCATTCACTCTTGGGTGAACCATTCACCCGGTTGAGAAGCACTGCTCTCGTGGGTTCCTTGACCATTTGAAAAAGTGAACTTTCGAGCAAACCCTCGTACAGTCGACGAGCTGAATTAGACTGTAAATCGGTAATGACTTGGTTTTGTTTTCAAAATTTTATTAGTCACCAAAAAAGAATAAAATATCCAGAGAAGAATAGAATAGTAAGACCTAAAATTAGTAATTTTTTATGATTTTTTGAAATTTCGAGTTTCTACGTGATCTTTTTACGGAATTATTACATGTGAATGACAGAACGCGATTAATAATTTAGCTAAAAATTTTGTAATATACTCGGAGTTCAACTGTTTTTCTAATTTGTGGGGAAAGATTCATATCTACAGAAGATAGTGTAACATTCTCCGCCAACATAAAACCAGGTTAGTGATAGGGTAGCTATTTACCCTAACTATTTAGGGTAACTATAGTCATTGGTCATCAATTGGTTATTATTATTGAGTTTATTTCTTAACTAAGCCCTGAAAACGTTACTGGGCATAAGTGAGGTCAAGTGTGTGACACTCCACACATGTAGTGGGGTAATTTTTTTTGAGGTAACGTCTTTGGTGCCTCAGAGCATTAAGAATATATATAAAAAAATCTACAAACATTTTTACTGTCGGAAAGAAGATATGTTGGTCCTAATTAGGTTAGATTACGCTAGGTTAGGTTAGTTAAGTTTTGGTTAGATTAGATTAGTTTAGTTTAGTTAATTAGTTTTTCAGATATATGAATTTAAAAAGTCAGTTGTTGTTGGTTAGCCGATCAGCCCACCCTGATCGAGCAAGCCGGCGGCACGCAGGTAACCGATCGTCTTCTCCGGAGTGGACCAGAGGTTCAGCGCACTAGTGATGTTGTGTTGTGTTCTATGTTGTGCTAGAGCGGTACAGTCTGTCATAATGTGTTCAATTGTTTGTGGTGTATCCTGGTACAGGTGGCAGGTGTCGTCTGTGAAGTTGTCTAGTCTGTATTTATATGTCTGTAAGTTGGGGTGATGTCCACATCGGAATCGTGCTAAGTTAACTCGATCCGATCTGCTCAGGCTGGTCTCTGACCTGTCAATGGGTGGCGGCTTCGCACCTCGGACCGCATCTTCGGACCGAGTCGTGTCAGTGCTTTGTTGGTTAGGTGTGTGTGTGTGTTTTCTGTACTGTGTGATGTCTGTGGGGTGTGGTATGGAATGGAGTATTTGCTTATAATGTCTTTCTGGTGTTACCTTAATCGTGCGAGGTGTTGGTGCATGATTGTACATGTAGTGGCAAGGGTGTTGTGGGTTAGTTGTCGCTGCTGCCATGAATTGTGTTCCCCTCATGTCTAAATGTTCCCTAAAAAGTCAGTACCTCGCTTATGCGGAGATGTGCACAGTGTGTGTGTGTGTGTGTGTGTGTGTGTGTTTCTCTCGTTAACAAATTAGAACCTCAGCATAATCTCTGATTTATATAAAAAATTATTCGAAGTTAACATATATAAAATAAAATAATCCCTTTCCCCTTCAGTACTTTGTAAACCTTTTAAAATAAATAATGTAACTTAAGCTGGCTGTAATTATATAGTATATTAAAAGTTATACACTACAGGGTGTCCATAAAGTCACGCATCATAGGAAAATACATTTATTTTGTTTATTTGTTTATTGTTTTATTTATTTGTTCGAAATGATTCCCACCAATCTCAAAACATGTTTGTAAACGAAAAAGCAGATTTCTTTGAATGTTCCTCAACATATTTGGCCTGATGGAGACATAAATAAATAGACATTGCTTATGTTATTATGGTGCGTGACTATGGACACCCTGTATATAGATGTCGAACGATATATATTTTTTTTTAATATTTTTTAGAATACAAGCATTTCCGAGATAGGATTCTATCTGAGGAAGCTTAAATCGATTGATCACTTTATTCTCTTGAATTAACGTCCTTCCTGACATTTTCTCTGCGTGTTTCCAAAGTCCGACATTTACATCAGAGGCCATCCTCTCGCATACACTATCGCTGACCTGAAAATTGCAATTACAAGACTCATTCGATCCATTCCAGTGAATGCGTTTAAAGGCATCACCAAATCTCTCGCCATTGAAGTGCAAATTGTGTGAACAGACGAAGTGAACGCATTATGTATGTTCGAAAGTAACTATAAACTATATAAACATCGGCTCAAATGATATCATGAATTAAGCTTCGTTCTGATGTATAAAACTTGGAGCGAAATAAAAGCAACGCACTCATGCATTTATTTATACAAACTTGCCAAAATACGTTATGCATTTTAGGAAAGAAGAGCGGAAGTCCCCAAAATTTTACACCCAAAGAGAATTTTATCTGTTGTTGACATTTGCTGTTTTGCATTCGGAAATATAATCATTTTATCCATTTTACAGAATTTAATCCCTTTTTAGTAATGGCTTTGAACATTTTCGTTCACAAATATTTTTGTTTCTTTGAACTAAAAAAGTATAAAATGCATCGTTATCCGAAACTAAATATTTTAGTAAGCAATCATTCACTTAATATTGTACACATTTTGGGTCCCTTTTCCAGCAACTAAACTAATCATTTTCGTTATGATATTATTAAATTTTAGCTTTATTTTTGTTCAGTCTCTTTAAGTTGCGTTCGTTTAATTACATTTTACTTTACATTTGTTTTTCTTATAAAAAAAACTATTCGAATGAAAAAAAAAAAAAAATTGACAATGAAGAAATCATTTGAGGGGTCCCGCGTCTTACGGTACCTAAGCGCCAAAATTAAAATTCGCCAGAAATCGCCTCCAAAGTTCAGCAAATATTCTCGCAATAGTATCTCTGTTATTAATTGAGCTAGAACGTTCATTTTTGGCGAAATTAGAGTTCTAAGTATGCTAATGAAGATGTTGATGAGTTTTTGGAATAGATTTTCGTATTTTATATTATATATATATATATAATATATATTTTATTATTATTTTTTTTTTTTTTCTTATTATGCCGAAATTTGGGTGAACTTTTGGCTGGCGATAGAGGTGAAAAAAGTAGTTCGCTTCATAAGGTTTTCAACCATACTTCTAGTGTCGTAAGGTCATTATAACCCAAACCACGCGATAGAGGAAGGGTGAAAATAGTGATATCCATCAAAAACACGTTTTCGCCTGTGGTGGCGCTTAGGTATCTTAAGACGCGCGACCCCTCATTTAAGACGAAAATCTTTTCCGTTAATTGAAAATTTTCTTTGCAGATTTTTTTTTACATTTTGATACTTTATACAAAAAAAATGTTTAAAAAGAGAAAAGATGAAAGATACTTATATGCCCTTTGATATATTGTATTATACGACTGAGATCAGACTTATTATAGGGATTGCATTGGGTTCATCACTGCGACAAGAACGAAATATTTCATTTTCATGTGTTTCGAGGAAAAATATTCCAGAAGAATAATTGCATTTTTCAATAACGAGTTATATATATATATATATATATATATATATATTATATATATATATATATATGCTTTTTATTGTATATATTAACGATTTAGATGTCGGCCTAGTCAGTACAGTTTCAAAGTTTGCGGATGACATGACACGAAGTTGGGTGGTAGGGCGATTAATGACGAAGATAAGAGTTAAAATCCAGGAAGATCTGAATAAAATCGTTGATTGGTCGGTCACATGGCAAATGAGATTTAATGTCGATAAGTACGAAATTTTACATATAGGTTCGCGTAACGGTAATTTTGCGTATAGTATATCAGGGAAGGAGTTAGCAAGCGTAGAGCAGGAAAAAGATTTAGGAGTTATGGTCACTGGTGATTTAAAAGTGGCGAAACAAAGTACAGCAGCGGTCAATAAAGCGAACAAAGTGCTAGGTTTTATAGCTCCGAATTTTGAGTACAAATCGCGATATATTATTGTTCCTCTTTATTAATCATTAGTTAGACCCCATTTGGAGTACGCGATCCAATTTTGGAATCTGCATATGCGAAAAGATATAGACAAAATCGAAAGAGTTCAAAGACGAGCAACTAAGATGATTCCGTCGCTTAGGTCAAAGTTGTATGAGGATAGGCTTAAGAAGTTAAAATTGACTACACTCGAGACTAGGACGCTAAGAGGTGATCTAATCTAGGTTTTCAAAATTATGAATGGGTTCGATAACGTAGATAGAGATAGCTTTTTCGAAATATTTCAGTATACTAAGACTAGAAATAACGGGTGTAAGTTGACAAGTAGAAGGTTCGAGACAGCAGTTGCCAAAAACTTTTTTACGCATAGAATAGTAAATAGGTAGAATAGTTTGCCGGTAGAAGTAATTAGTAGCACGTCTATAAACATGTTTAAAAATCGATTAGACGCATATGTTGATAGACTGGGTATAGTTTAAGGTTGTAAAATTAAGGCTTTGTGGTTCGGAACCCACGTAAAATTGTAGGTCCTCTCCGCCACCACGGAGGACTTACACAATTACGAACACAGTTAGGTAGACCAGCCATGAGTGGATCCTAGGGTCTTTGTTGGTCTGAAACATTATAATATATATATATATATATATATATATATATATATATATATATATATATATATATATATGTGTGTGTGTGTGTGTGTGTGAATGATTTAAAAGTAATTTGTCCAATAAGTGTGAAGTTGTATCGGTAAATAATGTCTATTCAACTATACTGACTGTAAAACATGGGGTGCCCGAATGCTCAGTCCTAAGTCCCCTGCTATTTTTATTGTATATAAATGACCTCCCGCGTTCTACCGATATTCTTTATTTCATAATGTTTGCAGACTATAGAAGTGTGACCTTCTCTTGTACAGATTTCAATGCAGAGGCGGCTATATTTAAACAAGATTTACCAAAGCTATGAATTGGCTGACCTCAAGTAAACTTTTTTAAAATTTAAATAAAGCAAACTTTATTATTTTTAGTAACAAAGGACGTGTACATCTTAACAGTCTCAATGTTGGAGAATTCGTTATAAAAGAATGCAATGTAATGAAATTTTTAGGCGTCATATAAGAATTTACACCGGAATGACCATATCAATTACATATCTTAATTAAAAGATCTCTAGGAGTTTTGCTATAACGTTTAAAGATTTATAGTTCTTAAAAAGATTGGATCACCTGAAGATCAGGGCCCCTAGCCTTCTTTAGTTAGCTTTATAACGCTAATTAACGAAAATATCACGACCTAACCTAACCAATCGTCAAGGGCGTACAGTTAACCTAACGATTGGTTAGGTTAAGTCGTGATATTTTCGTTAGTTAGCCTAACTAAAGAAGGCTGAGGGCCCTGATCTTCAGGTGATCCAAAAGGTTTGATTAAGTCTATATCATACAGTATTTTTGTTCTTCCTTATAATTATGATGTACTGCAATCTTGCCTGGGGAAATATTGCTGATAACGCATGAGGCAGTATTTTTGTTGTTCATACGTGAGCAATAAGGATATTATCTGATGAAATTTTTTTGATTATACAAATGCATTTATTAAAGATGTAAAAATAATAAAAATCAAAGGCTCTTTTATTTATAAATGTATCAATAAAATTTTTAACTTAGAGTGGATAAATAAATATTTGTAACTCGTCAAGATTTTCACTTATATAATATAATATATATAATATATATATTAATATATATATATATATATATATATATATTCTGGTAAACAGTACTTTATTTCTACTCAACAAAACTGTCTGACTTATCATTTAATCTTTTATTTCCAACCCGTTAATGTTAACTGCTGCATAAACATTGTATCTCTGAACAATCTCTTCAACTTGGTTAATAATAAATTACCATCATTTGGAATTTTTGATCACCTGAAGATCAGGGCCCCCAGCCTCAATTACCAAATGATATCTTCGTTAAAACTAACGAAAATATCACGACTTAACCTAACCAATCGTTAAGGGCGTACAGTTGACCTAACCGGGCATTCAATTTATTATTATATTTGGTACTGTAAAGCAAAAACCAAGAATACATGGGGGCTCTGATCTTCATGTGATCCGAATTTTTTTTTATAAAGGATATTTATTACGTTAAACTTAAAATTCATAATTTACTGTAATGCTCTGTTATCAAATGATAGCAATGTTTTCCTGAGTGTCACTCAGAGAGTTCATTTTGAATTAATTACACTTTAAGCTGTAGGATTATGAGTAGCTGTTAAATGAGCATTAATTTTCGCAGGATTAAAATAGGTAATGTTTATTCCTAATAATGTTTATTCCTAATGTGGTATTTATTCCTGATTTACTGTACTATGTATTCCTAATTTGCTGTATTCGCTGTAATTCGAATTTACTGTATCCGCTGTAATATTCGAATTTACTGTATCCGCTGTAATATTCGAATTTACTGTATCCGCTGTAATATTTGAATTTACTGTATCTGATGTTAATATTCGAATTTACTGTATCTGATGTTAATATTCGAATTTACTGTATCCGCTGTAATATTTGAATTTACTGTATCCGCTGTAATATTCGAATTTACTGTATCTGCTGTAATATTCGAATTTACTGTATCCGCTGTAATATTCGAATTTACTCTATCCGCTGTAATATTCGAATTTACTCTATCCGCTGTAATATTCGAATTTACTGTATCCGCTGTAATATTTATTGTAATTTATTGTACTGTGTGATATTTATTCATAATTTCATGGACTCTCTGTATATTACGCAATCACTTACTGCATTCGACACGCAAAGAAATATACGATCCCATCATTATTTAGCATCAGTAGCCTATAATATTTATCAAATTGCTACACAATACGTGATCTCCAAAATAAAACTATATTAATGACTTTCAGGTAAGGCTACAAATAAGAATAAGGAAAAGTTATTAATATTTAGCGAGAAGATCATTAGTTCCTATCAAGAAGCTCCGATAATGAATCTCTGGTCGGAGTATAATCATCGCTCAACCTAAGAAAATAAGTCGAGCAAAAAATGAAAAGTTGCTTCATAGAAAAATAGTGATGATAAAATAAATTTAATTTAATCCTGAACTTACACCATTTGAAGTTACCTTAAATGTAAGATAAATTGAAGGGAGCAAGTGTAGTTTACGTCCTCCTGATGCAAAAGGGGACACAAACTACACTAGGTCAAAGTTGGAGAACGTAAACTACACTAGGATCTTTAGGAGACAGTTTTTAAATGAATCCATCAAATAAAACGTTAAAACTAGCGAAAATATTACGACTTAACCTAACCAATCGTCAATTTATATTATATAATATATATATATATATATATATATATATATATTGACGATTGGTTAGGTTAAGTCTAATATTTTCGTTAGTTTTAACGTTTTATTGATTAGGTATACGCGGACAATGTAGTGATGATAAATAAATTTAATTTAATCCTGAACTTACACCATTTGAAGTTACCTTAAATGTAAGATAAATTGAAGGGAGCAAGTGTAGTTTACGTCCTCCTGATGCAAAAGGGGACACAAACTACACTAGGTCAAAGTTGGAGAACGTAAACTACACTAGGATCTTTAGGAGACAGTTTTTAAATGAATCCATCAAATAAAACGTTAAAACTAGCGAAAATATTACGACTTAACCTAACCAATCGTCAATTTATATATATATATATAATATATATATATATATATATATATATATGACGATTGGTTAGGTTAAGTCTAATATTTTCGTTAGTTTTAACGTTTTATTTGATTAGGTATACGCGGACAATGTAGTGATGATAAAATAAATTTAATTTAATCCTGAACTTACACCATTTGAAGTTACCTTAAATGTAAGATAAATTGAAGGGAGCAAGTGTAGTTTACGTCCTCCTGACGCAAAAGGGGACACAACTACACTAGGTCAAAGTTGGAGAACGTAAACTACACTAGGATCTTTAGGAGACAGTTTTTAAATGAATCCATCAAATAAAACGTTAAAACTAGCGAAAATATTACGACTTAACCTAACCAATCGTCAATTTATATATATATATATATATAATATATATATATATATATTGACGATTGGTTAGGTTAAGTCTAATATTTTCGTTAGTTTTAACGTTTTATTTGATTAGGTATACGCGGACAATGTAGGGGAACGCAAACTACATTAGGATAATGTAGGGGAACGCAAACTACATTAGGATAATGTAGGGGAACGTAAACTACACTAGGATAATGTAGGGGAAAGTAAACTACACTAGGATAATGTAGGGGAAAGTAAACTACACTAGGCACAACATGGGGGCGTAAACTACACTTAGTTAGCCTTATAAGGCTAACTAACGAAAATATCACAACCTAACCTAACCAATCGTTAGGTCAACTGTACGCCCTTGACGATTGGTTAGGTTAGGTCATGATATTTTCGTTAGTTAGCCTTATAAAGCTAACTAAAGAAGGCTGGGGGCCCTGATCTTCAGGTGATCCGAAAAAATATTATTATATACTTAAGCCACAAGTACTAAACGGTAAAAAAAAATATACAGTATATATAAGCAATATCTTAATTCGCTGGGAAACTGTTTAATTAATTAGCTCTATTCTTGCGACTTCCGCCAGAATGTTTTTAGGGCTCTCTGTATTGTGATCCTGGAACTTGCAAACAATTTCACCTACATTATTTTCCAAGTTTTTCAAATTCTTAACTGTTTTATATTGTTTAATTAACTTATGTGACAATATTAAACGCTTTTGATATTTATTTCAAGTACTATTTGAACACTAACACTATTTACGAATACATGATTGGATGAACTCATGGTGTGGTATCACGTGACGTATTTTCACAACCTTATTGGTTAAATAAAAAAATATGTCACTTGTTTCAGTAAGATTATGTCGAGATCTGTTCGGATGTTTACGTGCAAAATGTCACGTATTCTTTTCTGAAATTTACCCGAGGCCTGTTCGGAATTTATATCATACCTAACTTATGTTTTTCATTTATGTCAAACTTCTATTACAGTTTATATTATTAATAAATTCCTCATTTTAGCAAACTCAATACTATTCTTTTTATAAAATTCAAATTTGATTTTCATTTGGGAGATTGAAAATAGTACAAATAATGTCGGCTACATTATGAAAACGCTCCAAAATAATGTTTGGGTAGAGGACCCTGTAAGAGATACAGAAACGGTGGTTTAGCGTTTGCGCCAAAATGTTAATTTTCCATCGTTTCGTTTAAGCCAAACAATTGTATCTTTCGATGGCGCTAAGTATTTTAGGCTCTATAAATCTATCTGAGAGTTCAACTGTCATAACCTAATCTTTCCTAATGTAGCAGTAAAAGGATGTCCCTTTCATCTGGTTCAAAAGAAACGATATAAAACGAACGCACTTTGGCAGAAGTTTGGCTAATAAGTTTAATTTTGGCGCAAACGTTGAAGCCTGACAACGCCTGCTCCTCTAGGGCCTGCATCTGACATAAATAAATATAAAATACTTTATAATTTTCTCACACATATACTGGATATTTTCCTTTATACTTAGAACACTTAGCAAGTATTTTACTGACTCTAGAGTTATCTATATTTTTGGTTTGAAATATAAAAGAAGCTGAAAAAAAGTAGTCTATGATGTAACCTGTACTTCTATGTTCGATTAAAGGAAAGTCTATTTTACATTTTTAAACTATAAATATAGAATATTATTTTGGATTTACAGTCTATACAAAATAATTTACTGAACTTATATATTTATTTTATCTGTTTGTAAACGGATTTTCTATTTGGCAACCAAAAAAACAAAAAATCCTCAAATCAAACACTAAAAAAAACAAAAAGCGATATATATATATATATATATATATATATATATATGCATATAACTGCAATGACCGCGCAGTATATAAATGAATAGAAACGACATAAGTGTTAAGGAACGTCTCTGCACACGAGGAGGAGAGATAACGAATAATGAAAAATGAGGGTGCCCTCTCAGGGTATTGGTTTCTGCCCTATGTGGGAGAATTTCGATTTGTGATTGAGTGAGGTCCGTAGCATAATGGTAGAGCGTCCGACCGCAATTGGAAGGCCCTGGGTTCGATTCCCGGGCGGTTCGCCTCATTTTCATTATTCGTTATCTCTCCTCCTCGTGTGCAGAGACGTTCCTTAACACTTATGTCGTTTCTATTCATTTATATACTGCGCGGTCATTGCAGTTATATGCGCATATTCACGATTTGCGAGGGTGCCCTCTCAGGGTATTGGTTTCTGCCCTATGTGGGAGAATTTCGATTTGTGATTGAGTGAGGTCCGTAGCATAATGGTAGAGCGTCCGACCGGCAATTGGAAGGCCCTGGGTTCGATTCCCGGGCGGTTCGCCTCATTTTTCATTATTCGTTATCTCTCCTCCTCGTGTGCAGAGACGTTCCTTAACACTTATGTCGTTTCTATTCATATATATATATATATATATATACTGTGTATATATATATATATGTATATATTTATTTATTTATTTTGGTTTAACGCGAGCTTTTATAACACGAACCATTTCAAACGAGAGAAAATAATTTGGACCTTGACGTGAGCAATTTTGGGTTTTAATGAAATTCGTTTATGGAATCTGAAAGCCCACAGTAAAGCCTAAATCCTTACCTGTTCTACAAAAGTGGAAATAAATAATTATTTTCTGTTAAAAAGTTATTGTAAATTGTGTTCTTATAATATTTTATTGTCTCTGTGGAGCTTGTGCTCTGAGTATTTTTTCCCACGTCTTTGCACTAGTGTACGCACAGTTTGATGACTTTTGCAGTACTGTCGGGATGTCATCTAAACACCTTTGCAAGCCTTCTGCCCAATGTCATACACAGCTTCTTGAGTACTATTAATGGTTTAGGTGTATTCATGTTAAAATGTTTATTTGCTTTATTCTGCATAATCTTTAATATGCTTTAATTTCGGGAGCACTTTACACTTAATTTTTGGTTGGCCTTCAACGTAATTTCGGGTTAAAACCGGCGACTTATGAAAAATTTATCCAGCCAATTATTTTCGGAAGTTAGACAATTTTGATATCTGCATTATTTGTAGCTCAACGCACACACACACACACACACACACACACACACACACACACACTTGTACCTCTCGCTTAATTAATGTTAAGTGTGTTGTTTTTGATATTGACGACAGGGTGAATGGGGCTTCATGAACTTGAGTATTCTTGTCTTTGTCGCAAAACGCTTATGCTCAAGTCACTTTTTATGAGATACAAATTTTTATTGTATTTCGGACCTTTTTTAGAACACACACACACACACATACACACATATATATATATATATATATGGGATTGAACTCAGAATGGTCCCCTGAGATCTTTCATGTTACACACAGACCGTGCATGGAACAAGGAACTCTTCCGGGAAAATTAAATCCACTATAGTCCGAATAAGTAATGGTAAATGACAAATACTATAGTGTATATATATATATATATATATATATATATATATATATATATATATATATATATATATATATACTAGAACGCCGCTGTCTCCCTAAACAATAGTGGAACTAGGAGGGTCGGGTGTGTTACTAAAACTTTCCCTTGTTCTCCTTTATTGTGTATACTAAATTTCGTGGTTTACCCTAGCCGTTTAGGCATGTATAAACGAACATCATTCATCATTTCTGATCAATAATCAATTGTCATCATATCATCATCATCATCACATAAATAATATATATTTTAAGTAGATATATTCATGCCCGTCGCATTTTAACTCTCAATATTAGTTCCAATTCATTTTAATGAATTGACTTCAGTTATATGCAGCTAAAATACAATAATGTAGTTGGTTGTTCAACCTCCTTCGTAACATCTAAAGGGACCTACAACTTTACGTGAAATTCGAATCGCTACCTCACCAAGGAAGACCAAAGAAGCACTTTAATCGCTGAAATCTGAAATTTGAGCCGAGACACGAACTTGGGACTTTCATATTAATAGCCTGGAGCTCCACAACTATGCTACCTTTGAGAGTACACAGTTATAATGTTATAATCAGGGCTCGAAGCAGGATGAGGGGGGGGATGGCATCCCCCTTGTTAACTCAAAATCAAATAACTATCCCCTTGTTATCCAAATAAAATACGTTTTAACAACAACCTAATACTGACTAAAGCACAGAAAGTAAAATAAAGTATTTCCGTATTACGTTTTTTGGTTTATTGAAAGACTAATATATTCATAAGTTGGTGCTGGTTAAGTGTACGGTCTACCTAGCTTCGAGCAGTCTACCACAATTAAGCTGCGACCAACCAACCTACCAAAAAGGCAACCGTGAAGGCTACGATAAACTTTAATATATCTTAGTTTATTTGGTGCTGGTTAAGTATGCGGTCTACCATCTGAGTTTTGACAGAATATAAACTAACCAAATACACTGGCCAACAAAATGAAACTTTTTTTTCTCATCACAAACATGATCACACCTTTCTTAATGCATTTTTCGCGCTGATTCCGAATCTGGTTTTATTTTTTTTCTAGCACGTATAGTTATATAGATACCCTGGTTTTGATATTTTTAAGTTTTTGATATTGTTATAAGAAAATTTATGGATGTATAGATCACACTTAGGAAGGCTAAACAACAAATACATCATATACCTTATTCAATGTACTTATAAATAAAGAATATATACATTATTTTATTAAAAGCGCTGTGAGTGTGATTTCTTTTTGTAAATTTGGCCTGGATTGTCACGATACAGCATCCAACAATTGTCCGCCATCATTCTTTCATTCCAATATCCTTGGTAGCGCTTCTCCATCATCTGAATATCTTGATGGAAGCGCTCTCCTTGCTCGTCACTCACTGCACCAAGGTTTTCAGGAAAGAAATCTAAGTGGGAATGCAGGAAGTGAATTTTTAACGACATTCGACACTCCATTTCTTTGAAGGCATCAAGGAGGTTCTTGACTCCATTCTTATACGCAGGTGACTTGTTGCTTCCAAGAAAGTTTTCACATATCCATTTGAACGCCAGCCAAGCCTTCAATTCCAGCGGACTTAGGACTTTTTCAAATTCAGTGTCATTCAAAACCTCCCTTATTTGTGACCCAACAAAAATTCCTTCCTTCAATTTTGCTGCAGTAACCTTCGGAAATTTAATTGAAAGGTATTGGAACCCTTCAGAATTGACTTTACCCATTGCTTTAACAAAATTCTTCATTAAACCAAGTTTAATGTGAAGAGGTGGCAGATAGATCTTTTGGGATCCACTAAAGGGACAGACTGGACATTGCTTATCCCTGGGACATATGTATACCTAAGTGGCCAGTCACTTTTGGTGTAATGTTCTATAGTGGCGCGACTGTCCCACAGGCAAAGGAAACAACAAAATTTGTGAATCCTGACTGCATACCCATAAGCATTCCTATAACTTTTAGATCTCCACAAACATTCCATTGATGACTGTCGTATTTGATTGCCTTAAGTAGTATATCCATATTGTCATATGTCTCTTTCAGATGGACGGAATGGGCAATGGGGATGGATGGCATTATATTACCATTATGCAAAAGAACTGCTTTCAGGCTTCTCTGCGACGAATCAATAAAGAGGCGCCACTCAGATGCCACAATAATTGCCACATACGTCTGAGATATGGCTGTAAATAGTCCATTGATGTCATGGCAATAACAGAGAGGACCGTCTACTGAAAAGAATGCTGTTAATTCAAAATTCCGCTTTCGGTAGTAACTAATACGAACATTGTTCTCAAGTAAATTGTTCTCCTTTAGTCTTGAGGCGAGAAGCTCTGATTTCTCTTTAGACAGCGATAAGTCTCTAACAAGATCATTCAACTGTCCTTGGGTTAACTTTTTAGGCTCTAAATGTCTACCTTCAAAAGTGTACTCTGGTTCTGTAGATGGTCCGGAAACGCCAGTTGCACCTTCATCACTTTCCATGTCATCTATGATAGAATCTAGCCTATCACTTGGGGGAATTGGAATGGGCAATGTTTCATCATGTTTTACTGGTCTACGTGCTGAATCCAAGTTTGGATATACAATCTGGTGTTTGTTCTTGGCAGAAAACCCCATTAAGTTCACACTACAAAAATAAGTCTTCATGATGATCTCTCGGCTCCCTCCATATCATGGGTATGGCAAATGGCATTGAAGCTTTCTTTTTGTTAAGCCAATCACGTAATCCATTTGAACAGCCAGAACAGATTTGATGTGGCGCCCATGGTTTATCTTGGTCACCTAGATGGCAACCAAAGTATAGCTTGTATATTTTCTTAATGTCGGTTGTAATACTTCGTCGCTGTGTTTTAGTTGTCAACTGGCCGCATACGAAACAGAACTTGTCGGGGTCATTCTTACATTGTCGAGGCATGTTGACTGACCTGAGCAAACTATAAATTTAAAAAAAATGTACACCAACTTGACACAACAAGTTCTTGGACTGGACTGATCTTTTGACACACAAAGCACGGCTTGTTGCTTGAATCACAATGCTGCTAGACGTAAAAGCTCTCACCTGAAATACATAAGATGTATAATTAAGATAATTGAAATAAATAAGATGAATAAACTAAAAAAACACAATAAAATAAACATAATCAAATGTTGAAATATTAGTATTTTGCCTATTTAAAATGGTTAAATCTGTGTAGTTATATATATGCCTTCATCTTGAAAACTATACGTGCTAGAAAAAATCTGAATGCAGTTTTGGAATCAGCGTGAAAAATGCTATCCAGCCACCACAAATTTTACTCTGATGAAAAATCTTTGTTGACCAGTGTTATTAAGGGCGTACAGTTGATATATTATTAATTATAACATTGTTTGTTTCTGGAATAGTATTTACTATTTACTAATAGATCAACTGTACGCCCTTGATAATTGGTTAGGTTAAGTCGTGATATTTTCGTTAGTTTTAACGAAAATATTCTGTCAAAACTCAGATGGTATGTGGATCCTGCAACTGGCGCACATACGCAAGCAATGGAACGTTCTTGGCTAGATGCAAAAATAGATATTTTAAAGAAAAAAAGGGGCATTCCTGTGCAAATGCTACAATCTCATTTAAACCATTTTTGTTGGAAAATGCTAAGAAAGGAAGAGGAGGATCTGTTCGTAGCCTTCTTAAATGATATCCGCACTGTATACACACAGTAATGCCTAATATAAGAGTTTGCAAAACATTTAAAAAAAAAAAAATTTTACAAACTTGTTTTGGTTTCTTTTAATAAATATAATTTTGTAATTAAATATATTTCTTGAACTAAATTTCTTATATTTTAATTCCTTTCCTTAAATACATTTATAAAAGTGTAATTTAAGATGAATGTAGACCGCACACTTAACCAGAACTCAGATGGTAGACCGCACACTTAACCAGCACCCATAAGTTTTATGTGATTTAACTGGTTTAAAATAAATATTCTATAGTCATCTAATGTGTTGTGATTAAGTGAAGGGAACAGGGGGGTTGATTGTGATTAAAGTGAATATAAGTTCCAAGTCAGGTGTCATAATTTACTACCATAAAAAAATATGGAAATCACTAGAAAAAACGTTTCACTAAACATGATTTTGCTGTATATCTTTCCCTGACAAGTCATCAAAATGTAGCATTATGCAGTTACATATTTTAAAATTTTCACGGGGCCCATGCTTTCAGATCCCCTTACCCTCCCCACCCTCACCACCATCCCCCTTGTTAAAATTTATTTTACAATTCGACCACTGGTTATAATGTTATATGTAATGTTTCAGACCGACAAAGACCCTAGGCTCCACTCATGGCTGGTCTACCTAACCGTGTTTGTAATTGTGTATTGCGCATGTCCTCCGTGGTGGCGGAGGGGACCTACAATTTTACGTGGGTTCCGAACCACAAAAACTTTAATTTTACTACCTTAAACTATACCTAATCTATCAACATACGCATCTAATCGATTTTTAAACATGTTTATGGAGTGCTACTAACTACTTCTATCGGCAAACTTTTCCAGCTATTTACTATTCTATGCGTAAAAAAAGTTTTTGGCAACTGCCGTTTCGAACCTTCTACTTGTCAGCTTACACCCGTTATTTCTAGTTCTACTATACTCTGCTATTTCGAAGAAGCTATCTCTATTTTCGTTATCGAACCCATTCATAATTTTAAAAACCTAGATTAGATCACCCCCTTAGCCTCCTAGTCTCCAGTGCAGTCAATTTTAACTCCTTAAGCCTATCCTCGTACGACTTTCACCTAAGCGACGGAATCATCTTAATTCCCCGTCTTTGAACTCTTTCGATTTTGTTTATATCCTTGCGCATATGCGAATTCCAAAATTGGATCGCGTACTCCAAATGGGGTCTAACTAATGATTTATAAAGAGGAACAATAATATCTCACGATTTGTACTCAAAATTCCTAGCTATAAAACCTAGCACTTTGTTCGCCTCATTGACTGCTGCTGTACTTTGTTTCGCTACTTTTAGATCACCAGTGAGGCAGTGACTATAACTCCTAAATTTTTTTCCTGATCTACGCTTGCCAACTCCTTCCCTGACATACTATACACAAAATTACCGTTACGCGAACCTATATGTAAAATTTTGCACTTGTCGACGTTAAATCTCATTTGCCATGTGACCGACCAGTCTACGATTTTATTCACATCTTCCTGGATTTTACCTTTATCTTCGTCATTTATTGCCCTACCACCTAACTTCGTGTCATCTGCAAACTTTGAAACTGTACTGACTAGGCCGACATAAGAATAAGGCCGATATAAGAGAAGGAATGGGCCCAATACAGAACCCTGAGTAACGCCGCTCGCTATAGTAGCCCAAGAAGACTCCGCTTCATCAACGACCACCCTCTGTTTCCTTCCTCGCAACCACTCTTCTTTCCAATTTATTATTACATCCCTGATTCCATGAGCCTTAGTTTTTTCAACGAATCTTTTGTGCGGTACGGTGTCAAACGCTTTTTGAAAATCTAAATACATTACATCTACTGCCCGATGACTTTCATAAACTTCAACCACGCTTTGGAAAAATTCCAAAAGATCAGTTAAGCAAGATTTGTTTCGCCTAAAACCGTGCTGCGTATTTCTAATCAAGTTATGCAATTCTGTGTTCGACTATACGATCCTAATTACAACCGACGTTAAACTGATTGGCTTATAATTTCCCGCCACACCTTTATTGCCTTTCTTAAAAATAGGTGTTACATTTGCTACTTGAAATTATCTGGTACGCATCCAAGAAAGACAGTTCGAGGAAAGGGAGCGGGGTCACTAAACATTCTTAGGTCTAAATATTATAATTATAACAACACAATGACAACCCGATTGTAAGTGAATTAACCGTATATGAACAAATGTTATAAATTTCTAACCTTTCATATACATACAAGCATTTATAACTTAACCCTACAGAAAATTCTGTCCATTTTGAGTTAAGACAAAATCTTTTAGCAATTTAGCCAACCTTAACATTTTCGCTGCCAAATAACCAAATGGACATCAAGAACTGGGTTAATTTTATTTTTTTAAATATAAACAGCAGCAAAAGTATTAAGTTCCATTATAATAGGACAATGTAGGCTCTAAATAGCAAGACCGTTATGGGTAAAAGTAAAGCCTATTTTTGTGAATGCCAACTATCATTTTAACTTGGCCAAATATTTATGCAAAATTGTTCCGTATGAAAAATTAAATTCTAGAAAGCGTTTTGTTCGTCAAATTTTGTGAAATGGCTTCAAATTTTAGAAAGAGAAATCTTATTAACACGGACTTTCTCGCCTCTGAAAACACAATCAGTAGCGCCCAGCAACAACACTTTTGTTCTGACACAAAGTCAAATTTTGACCTTGAATGATTAGCTATTAAATAAACTAAATGTTTTGAAAAGAAGGCTTTTCCGTAAAATTAAGTTACGATGAGTTAACAAATTTGCATTTTCATTTCTGTACCATCGTTGGATGACCACTTTGCTTATATTGAAACGGGAAACACCTCATTCACGAGGGAAGATTTTTTTTTTCAATAGTGCGCGAAAATTTTGAATGTTATAACTTCAAGTTTTGGATCACCTGAAGATCAGGGCCCCCAGCCTTCTTTAGTTAGCCTTATAAGGCTAACTAACGAAAATATCACGACTTAACCTAACCAATCGTCAAGGGCGTACAGTTGACCTAACAATTGGTTAGGTTAAGTCGTGATATTTTCGTTAGTTAGCCTTATAAGGCTAACTAACGAAGGCTGGGGCCATGATCTTCAGGTCATCCCAAGTTTTTACTTAACAAAATTACTTCTTTGATCGTTTTTGGGCAAAGATTTAATCTACGAGTATTTGCATTATTTTCCCACTTATCGTTACAAGAGCATACGCGTTCCTTACTTTTGAATCCATAACTTGCACAATTAACAATACTTGGTAAAATTTAATGTTTAATATTTCTTTAGAGAACTTTCGGATCACTAACATATTGCTTCCCAGGAACCTCTCTTTAACATATTGCTTCCCAGTGTATATCACTTTAACATATTGCTTCCCAGTGTTAATCACTTTAACATATTGCTTCCCAGTGTTAATCACTTTAACATATTGCTTCCCAATATTTAGGATAAGGAGTATGATAAAAAATGTTCGCTTTAATAAAGTAAAGGCATAAAAAGTAAATCATAACATATTAAAATATTAGATTGAAAGTAAATTTATTAGAATTGTTGCGCTATATGGTCACACAAAGTAAAAAATGGATTTCGGAAGAATCCGTCACGCCACATCATTTGCCACACGTACGAGTTGAGTAGCTCCTTTTTGCATCCTTTCATTTTCTTTATATATTTAATGTAGGTTAACTGAATGCCCGGTTAGGTCAACTGTACGCCCTTGACGATTGGTTAGGTTAAGTTGTGATATTTTCGTTAAAACTAACGAAAATATCACGACTTAACCTAACCAATCATCAAGGGTGTACAGTTGACCTAACCGGACATTCAGTTGACCTAACCGGGCATTCAGTTAACCTACATTAAATATATAAAGAATGCCCGGTTAGGGCATTTATAGCTTTGTTTACAGTCGGTAGGTTATCTCCTAGATTACCAACCTCTTTCTAACCAACCAACCTTTCTCTTTTTAACATATTGTCCCAGTGTTAATCACTTTAACATATTGCTTCCCAGGAGGGATCACCTTAACATATTGCTTCCCGAATGCTTTGGGAAGGAATATGTTAAAGTGATCCGAACTTTTTTCTAAAAAAGCAATTTACCAGAACTGCGAGACATTTCGCAATTTCTTTGATTCTTGCAGGACGTAGGACACGCATTGAAAGTTTGGGACTGTCTCAGGGAATGCGGAACGGGTGGTTACCCTGCAGTATGGTCGACAGTATTTAAAACATCGATTTTCATACGTTTTTTAGTAAGTTCGTGGAGTGGTTTGTTCACTGGGAACCTCAATTTTATAGTCAAAAGAAGAACTAATACTCTGAACATTCTTTATTACTAACGTTTCGGAAAAAGCAGTTTTCATCTTCTGGGCCTACATTTACAGTAAATTACAAACCATAATATAGGGTGTCCCAGAATTAACTATCTATTTCAATGAAATCGGACAAATTTTTTAAAAACACACTTTTATTTATGTTTATCATGTTTAATATGTGTTAAAAATGTATAAATTTCTAAATTTTTTTCATAATTTTATTTTCATAATTTTTTAATTATCTGGTCCAATGAAAGACCGTTTGAAGTCATAGAATGGCAAAGAGACTCTCCAAAAGTTAACGTGTGGCTTGGAATGACCAAATCCAAAATTTATGGCCCATTCTTCTTTGCGGAAGCAACTGTAACAGGTACCGTCTACCTTGATATGCTTCAGCAGTTTCTCGAACCACAGCTTCTTGATGATGGCATTCTTGATAATGTTGTGTTTCAACAAGATGGAGCACCATGTCATTATGCTCTAATTGTTCGAGAATACCTCAACAGACGCCTTCCGAATCGGTGATTGGACGTGGAGGACCTCGACCTTGGCCTCCGCGTTCTCCGGATTTGACACCCCTGGATTTCTTTGCATGAGGTTTCATAAAAACAAAGGTTTATCGCCAAAAGATCAATGCTTCTTGTTGAAACACAACATTATCAAGAATGCCATCATCAAGAAGCTGTGGTTCGAGAAACTGCTGAAGCATATCAAGGTAGACGGTACCTGTTACAGTTGCTCCCGCAAAGAAGAATGGGCCATAAATTTTGGATTTGGTCATTCCAAGCCACACGTTAACTTTTGGAGAGTCTCTTTGCCATTCTATGACTTCAGACGGTCTTTCATTGGACCAGAAAATGAAAAAAATTATGAAAATAAAATTATGAAAAAAATTTAGAAATTTATACATTTTTAACACATATTAAACATGATAAACATAAATAAAAGTGTGTTTTTAAAAAATTTGTCCGATTTCATTGAAATAGATAGTTAATTCTGGGACACACTGTACAGTAAAAACGATAAGAATCGGATGAAAATGTAATTAAAAAGTCAACAACAGTAAATAAATATTTGAAAAAAAATGTCAGGAAATTAGATGTTAGAAAAAAATATGAACAAAATAGTAAGAATTACTGTATAGAACTACAATTCAAACCAAAAAAATACTAATAAATATAATTAAACGTTTTACGTAACTGCAAAATGGTACTTACTTTGAAAAGTTTTTCACCTTGGGCTTAAAAGTGATTTAAAATTAAAACACTAAATACCCTAAAACGATGAAAATTTAATGAAACTTTTTTTTTGTTAAAAACAAACTTTTCTACTAATAATCATTTTGTTTTTACTAACGCGTTTGTAGAGTTGCAGTCATTCAGCGAAGACTGAAATTGAAGTAGATGTTTGGTTTGGTATGTTTACGGTGATTTCGCCAATACAGGTTATTCCTGTAATACCTGCCACAAGAAAAGTTGAAAGAAGAGTAAAAACAATTATTGATGTACGTATTGTGGGATTCCAGCTAGGAATTGTGTCTATCATCCGGAAGGTTTGATATCAGTCGGGTGATTGGAAGAATGACTGGGTTCTCGTATGTAGCGATATTTTTGGAATCTAATGGAGGCGACACCCTACAGCACTTCAGACTACTCGATGCTCATCCACTTCCAATTTGAACTGGAGGCAAGTGTTGCCAATATATAGTTCGTGGAGTGAATACTAGTGTGCGAGTATACAGTATGATGGATGAGAGTAAGGTGTTCTTTCTTAGTGGCTAAAGTAAGTCTTGAGGTTATGGTTAGTTTTGAAGACAAATTGAAAGTTGATTAATGGATGTAAGTGTAAGAGAAGAGAGAGAGGTCTGCCTGAATTTTGGGACTGAAATATCCATAATATGAAAATATTGTACCTTTTGACTCTACGGTGAAAACTTTTAAAACTTTTCCAAAGAGGTAGTTTGGAAAGGCTTTAATGGCAAAAATTAAAAACTATTTCTATAAAAAATTAAAGAAAAGGTCATTGAAAATTTTAATGAAATCAACTTTTAAAAAAAATATTTTCAAACTGAAAAGTATTATTGAATTTCGGAATTATATTTATTACTGAAAAAACGTAAAAAACCAACATTTTCATACAAAAACCAAGTTAAAAAAAAAAAATTATAAAGATCATTCAGAGTATTCTAAATCTTTTAAATACAGATTTGGGATCGATGCCGTTCTTAACCGAACCACAACTTTTAACTAGAATCCATTCTGCTCAAATTTTCTCGAAACTAGACTCCGAGATATTTTTTTTATTCGTGGTGGGGTGTTTTTAGGGGGAGAAGGGGTATAGGAATCCGAATCGATGATAAACTTTTCTGGAATAGGAGCAGGAATCAAAGAAAATAATAAAAAAAAGTTTGATTGAGATTTCAAAACCACTGAAGACTTTTTGTATTT
The DNA here is from genome assembly GCA_023014485.1 of Bathynomus jamesi. Taxonomy (NCBI): domain Eukaryota; kingdom Metazoa; phylum Arthropoda; class Malacostraca; order Isopoda; family Cirolanidae; genus Bathynomus; species Bathynomus jamesi. The sequence goes on from JAJOZX010003857.1 coordinate 109,868, forward strand.
TCGATTAGAACTAGAACCCAAATCGATTTGAGAAGAATCGGAATTGCTCAGATGCGCGAATATGAATAAGAATATGAATGATGAATACGAATAAACACCTACTTCGGCGTTTTATTTACATTTTATAAGTTAA
>JAJOZX010003857.1:115000-150000 GCA_023014485.1 Bathynomus jamesi
ACTGCAGTCTGTAATGCACTCAGAGAGTGGGGAATAGAAGAAAAGGTTCAAGGTATGAGTTTCGACACAACTAGCTCGAACACAGGAAGAATAAATGGCGCTTGTATCTTGATTGAGAAGAATCTCGGACGCAACCTTCTCTTCTTCGCCTGCCGTCACCATATTTAAGAGCTTGTAATAGCAGCGGTTTTCAAACGTTGTATGGGAGAGTCGAGTGCGCTCGAAGTACCCCTCTTCAAACGATTTGCAGCTAAGTGGCAATGTCTTGACAAACAAAATTTCCAGAACGGTTTCACCGATCCCTTCATATATCAATCTCTCTCAGAGGAGAAAGAGGAGCTTTTGATATTCATCAACTCAGCTTTCTGAAGCTCAACCGAGAGACGATTATAGAGAGCTGCTGGAGCTGGCAAGCATCTTCCTCGGAGCAGTGCCAGCAAAAGGCACCCATTTTATGACTCCAGGGTCCATGCACCATGCCCGTTGGATGTCAAAAGTCATCTACAGTCTGAAAGTATGGATGTTTCGTGGCCAGTTCCACCTCTCTTCTCGCGAGGAGAAGGGTCTACGAGATATCTACCTTTTTGCAGTACGTCTCTCCATTAAAGCCTGGATCACTCGTCCCAGCACACCCTGTGCTCCAGCAAATGATCTTCATTTCCTCAAAGATTTGCTGAGTTACTCGTCAATACATCCAGGCATTTTACAAGTCGCCTCGGCCAAAATGTCCAACCACCTCTGGTACCTTTCGGAAGAATTGGTTGCTCTGGCCTTTTTTGTTGACAAGACCTCGGCTTCGACAAAGATTCAGATGATTCACGCGCTGAATGCTAACAGTAGTGCGGAGGACGATGAAGCACCCCGTAAAAAAGTTAAAGTTGATCCGAAAACTTTCGGAGATAAGTCGCTACAAGATTTCGTCACAAACAGATCCCGCACTCTATTCACAAAGTTTAATCTATCGGAACACTTTCTCAAGGAAGATCCAACAACCTGGAGCGAACTGGAGGAGTACAAACGAGTGAAAGAGAAGGTGAGAGCCATCAACGTTGTGAATGACTATGCAGAGAGAGCGGTTGCTCTCATTCAAGAATACAGCAGTCATCTTACGAAGGATGAAGAACAGTTACAGTTTCTTCTACAAGTTGCCAACGAACACCGCCGTTTCTTCCCAGATAGCTTGAAAAAAACTCTTTCTATGGCTGTATAAGTTTCGTTTTTTATGTGTATTCATTTAATTATAGTTATATATTATTCAATATGTTAAAACTTCATGATGCTTGAGCTACCTCAAAATGTTGGAATAAATGTTTCAAAATTTATATGCAGTGTATTTACACCACTTCGAACTACTTTGAAGGTTGCGATCATAAAAATTAAAAACATTTTTTTTGCCCTATATAAGGGCAGAAATATAGACATATTAAAGTATGCAAAGTGACAGAGGACAGTGACGTATGCAAGGCGAAAGAAACCTTAAAAATTATATTAAAACGCTAACCAAGTTGTGGAAGACGAAGTTCAAGGAGGAAAAAACTCTACCTTATAAGATATGGTAACAACACGGAATTACACAATGTAGGGTAGAAAACACTACTCGACAAACAGATAAATAAGGGATCTTGGAGTAATGGTATCATCAGATGCACAATTCAGAGAACACAATAACATTAAAATTACAACAGCTAGAAAAATGAATGAAAATTATCTGGAGGGGGTTTCCACAGCAGAAAAGCATACATCATGCTAAAATTATGAGGCTACGTCGTAGCCAATGTCGTAACACCGCTTCCCGTTGATCAGCGAAGTTAAGCGACATTGGGTTGGGTAGTAGTTGGATGGGAGACCGTCCGCTGCGTCCAGACTATATAGCGACCCGTGGTTCGGATCCCACGTAAAGATGTAGGTCCCCTCCGTCATATGGCCTTAGATGTTGCGAAGGAGGTTAAACAAAACCAATAATTATTATTATGCTAAAATTATGGAAGAGTTTAGTCCTACCAGTAATTGAGTATTGCTGGTACTCATAAGCCCATACAGAAAACGAGACATTGCAAACACAGAAGCGATATAGAGGACTTTTACGTCTATGGTAAAGGAAACGGAAGATGAAGACTATTGGTCGCGACTACAGTCCCTGAAACCCCCTGGAAAGGCGAGTGATGTGTCCCAAACTTTAGAAATTAAATACAGACACACTTGAATAAGAGAAGAAGTAGGGTCTGTACTGTCCAGGTTGCGGGGGACATGGGGTCCATGAAAACGAAGCTGGGAAATACTCCCACAATAAGAAGTCCAAAACTCTTTAACACGTTACGTTGCTGTGAAACCTTCAATACGCCAACCTGAATAATTTCAACAACTCAACATCTATGAGTAGCTGGCTATAAGGGCAGGATAAAAATAGAAAGCAACTCTCTCCAACATCAAATTCTCCAAATGAGGAAGAATGCAGAGTCAAACACAGGTCGACCCTGAACATTTGTTCTGAGCTATCAAAGGTAAGTGTAAGTATATACATTATGGAGCAGAGAAAAGGCGCTATAAAATTACTTCTTTTTCCTATAGCTTATATATAACGTCTATGTTAAATATTCATTATCTTTTGTAACTGTCATTGAATCATTTCATAAGGCCCTATAAAAAGAAATCTAACGGGGTTAGGTCCGGAGATCTCGTGGGCCACGATATTGGACCAGCACGACCAATTCAACGATTCCCGTACCGCTGAGTCAAGTAATTACACACAAGTTGGGATTTGTTGTTTGCACATCTTAAAGCGTCCGTAGCTCCGCAACGGTTGGAAATAGCACCTATGTTGTATTAACTTTTTTACTCGATATCACCCTCAAATCGCCCCCCAAAGTATGACAGACCGGTTGTGAAACATCCTGTATATACGAGTATATATGACCGTCTGTCTGTCCCACCCTAAAACACGGAAACGGCTCCTCGAGAGAAAAAATTATTAGGCAAAAGTTGCTTAAAATTATTCGAAACCTACGGGAAAATTATTGAATGTCCAGTTAGGTCAACTGTACGCCCTTGACGATTGGTTAGGTTAAGTCGGGATATTTTCGTTAAAACAAACGAAAATATCACGACTTAACCTAACCAATCGTCAAAGGCGTACAGTCGACCTAACAGGGAATTCAATTAACGTAACCACTTGGTTAATTTTTATAATCACGTCTTATTCTTCTTTGTCAAGAATAAAACGTAGGTTTCCTAAATAATATTTTGGATTATAATACCAACGCATATTAGTACCAGGACTGTACAGTAAATATGTATTACCCGAAGGGTGATAACAACCTTCTGCAGGAACTACGAAAACTATACTGCCCGTAGGGTGGGTTTTTTGCTATCCCGCAGTTTTCTGCGAGTATATTATAAGCGTAAAATATATAAAATTACCGTTTTAGTCAGAATAATTAGAAAGTAATCTTAAAATTTATTTCATGATTTAAGTGTTTGCTTTTCCAACATAAGGAAAATGTCAACATGTTTATAATTTGAATGGTGTATGTTTTTAATTAAAATAATGCGCGTTTGTAATATTTTCCACAGAAATTTCTAATGTTTAAAATTGTTAATGTTAATTTAGCATGTAAATAAGAATTTAACGTCAACATAAATTTTAAAACGATGAGTTTTCCAGGAAAGAAATGAAAAATCAAATGTCATAAAATGTCTTATACAATTCTTGGCCCCCAGCCTCAATTACCAAATGATATCTTCGTTAAAATTAACGAAAATATCACGACTTAACCAAACCAATCGTCAAGGGCGTACAGTTGACCTAACCGGGCATTCAATTTAATTTATTATTATATTTGGTACTGTAAAGCAAAAAATAAGAATACATGGGGGAGGGACCCTGATCTTCAGGTGATCCCGATTCTTTTTATATTTTTAATTTATGTTTTACTCTCTTCATATTTATCTTATTTATTGAGTAATATATATACAGTATATATATATATATTTTTTTTTTGCCTGAAGTAAAATGTACAGCATAGAGGTGGTTTCGTCCACGCGTCGATGGACAACGTTCCGAGCACCTTTTCACCACTAGACCACCCATTTTATTTCAACCTGCTTATTAGAATCTAAGTCCGATTTATATATATATATATATATATATATATATATATATCATTTCTGGTTTTATTTTACAGGTATCGGAAAAATTAAAAACAACATGCAGTTAAGGAGGTTTTGACTAAAAGGACCAAGTAAATGGCCTGCTGGCCACCTCGATTTATCCCTTTTGACTTATGTCTTTGGGGTGTTTCGGAAACAAAAGTCTACCATAACAAATGAATGGATCTTCAGGAGCTAAAACATCGTATCCGTCTTTCCGTCATGTCTATCCTTGAAGCTGTGTTGAAAAATGTGTTTTCAGAACTTGAACGCAAAGTGAGATTGTTTCTAGGTGTCAGGGTTAAAAAGCGCCATGTCTATGTGTATATATACATATAGCCGTTTATGACAGCTTGATGCTTTTTAACCATGACAGGCAGATTTATAACTAATAGTAGAAGACATTTACTGTAGACGTTTATTAACTGAATTAAATAGAACGTATAATTCCTGAGAATATAATGTCATTTGGATTGTGCTGCTATCTGAACTAATAAATATATAATTAAGATTTGTTATTGGTAGATTCATTTTGGGACACCCTCTGTATCACTGTATATATATCTACACGAAGACCTATTACACGTACAGAGCAGAGGAAAAAGTTTGCTCTCGAATTGAATAAACCGTACCGGAAATGTATCGCCAATGGAATTCATATTGACAGAAATGTTTACCATAAAATTTACTTCGAAACTTGAATCGCGTCACCATTTGGGTGGTTTATACAAGTCTGGAGCATTATAGGCAGACAGGAACGAACATTTTTATGACCAAAATAACATCGGAATATTTTTAAACGTAAACTCGGAACTCGGAACTATCTCTGATTCACATGTAAAAAATTCCATGGATCTTACTGAAAAATTGAATAATGCACGTACTGAAACTAACGATAGATTGATCAGTTTTGATGTTTGTTCATTGTTTACAAAAGTGCCGATTGACGATATGCTTCACTTTCTCTCCCAAGAATTACATAAGTATGACCTGCCACTACCTTCACACATTGTTTTGGAACTTATTAAGCTTTGCATTAAAGACTGTAAATTCACTTTCAATAACGAGTATTATCAACAAGTTTTTGGGATGGCCATGGGCAACCCCTTGTCGCCCCTCCTCTCCAATATTTATATGGAGTTTTTCGAAATTACTTACATTCCGAGAATCCTGGGGGTTGGCATCCCTTGGTTGCGGTACGTCGACGATATTTTGTGTATCTGGCCCATGAATCGTGACCTGGATAACTTCCTCCTTCAGTTAAATGATCAAGTCCCCTCGATTAAGTTTACTTTGGAAGTGGAACAAGACAATTCAATCCCATTTTTGGATGTGCGTGTACATAGGGAAAGCCCAGGTTTTAAGTTTAGTATCTATCGGAAAAAAACAAACAATTTGTCCTACGTACACTTTTACTCGGGACATGACACCCCCACTAAGAAGGCCATTTTTTCTTCAATGTTTCTCCGCGCCCTTAGGATCGCCAGTCCGGAATACATCGATGCCGAATTGGAAAAAATCAACGGTATTGGAAGTGATCTGTGTCATCCATCTGCGTTTATGGAATCTTGTCTCAACAAGGCAAAACGAACTTTCTATCGCGTCAATAATAACACTCGTACTTTGTCAAAAAATATTTTAGTACTTCCATTTTTCCCGGGCTTTTTAGGCATTGCTAATGTATTTAAACTTTTGGATATTAATGTAGTATTTTCATATAACAATATTGTGAAAAATATCATAGTAAAAAATAGCCCTACCAATAATTCAGGCATTATCTATAAAATTGGTTGTAAACAATGTGATTCCTTTTACATAGGTCAGACGGGAAAGGATTTGCACACACGTATAAAACAGCATCAATATTCCGTTAGAACAAGACAGTTGTCCAGTGCCATTTTTGTCCATTTGTCAGAGTTATCCCACTGTATTGATTGGAATAATGCTTCAGTTTCATTTCACTCTAGCAACATTGTTAATAGAAATATTCTTGAGTCTGCCATTATCCAACTAACAAATAACTTCAACATAAGCAAAGGTCTTTTTCAACTCGATCCTGTTGTTTTGAATTCCTTCAGAACAGATTTAGATAAGAAAGGTAGAACGCTAAATCTTTGGTAAATTTGTATGCAACTAACTTTTATTTTTCAACTTTTATATACAAAAAATAGGGCAGAGTGCTAAAACCCGGGCAGATTTCCAGTATAAATTTGTATATATATTTTATTTTTTTATCTATAACATTGGTTGGAAACAATTCTTTTAATCTTGTGCTAAAAATCGATAATTGTTCAAATTTTTTTTTTTTTTTTTTTTTTTATACAAAAAGAGCAGAGTGCTAAAACCCGGGCAGATTTCCAGTATAAATTTGTGTATATATATATATATATATATATATTTTTTTTTTTATCTATAACATTGGTTGGAAACTTCTTTTAATCTTGTGCTAAAAATCGATAGTTTTTCCTTATAAATTTGTGTGCCCCCTTCCACAATCCTTTAATTTTGTTTTACCGTTTATTGTATATATATATATATATATATATATATATATTTTTTTTTTTTTCTGTAACCTATATATAGGTTGTAACTCTTTATGTACTTCAGTGTTCCTGAGGATGTCATTAGACGAAAGCGCTTAAGCACCATCTGTGTTTCCTTTCCTTCGTGGTTTTATTCATCATAAATACTTTTCACGTGTTACTTTCGTGAAATAATTTTCATATATATATATATATATAGCAAACTGGAAAATCTTTTTCCTTAAAAAGATGGACGAAAACTCCATATCGGAGCTACGCTACAAATTCCCAAGTGCTACACCGAATACTGAAAAAGGATTTTTATTTACTTTGTATTCAGAGTGGATTTTCACTCCCTAAATTCGATCTTACAAGATTCGGAATCAATTTCATTGAATCGAAAGAAGTAATTCAGAGGTTCGTGATAAGTCATAAAAACTTATGTAAATCGTGTCATTTTCTCTTTCCTTTATTGCTCCAAAAGACCAGCATGAAAAATGTGTTAAAAAGGTACGTGTGAATAAGTATTTATTTATTCACTTATTTATTTATCATATTCTGGTTTCTTAGCACAGGAACCTAACCTTGCCTATAATATATAGGATGTTTATTTTTTTCTCTCGTATTCCTGTTTATTATTAAACTGCGTTTTCCACGCCATCAATCAATAGCCGATATATATATATATATATATATATATATATATATATATATATTATATATATATTGCTGTACAAAAGTCTTAGGCATTTTAAAGTTTTCCAATCTGATGTATAAGGAAAGGAAAACTTTGTAGTCAATTCAAATATACTTTCAACGAAATGAAAATAAAATTGAAATAACTATATTTATATAGAATATATCTTTATATAAACTAGATAGCAAACTTTAATTCATATTGATTAGAATCTTCAAAACATCGTGATCGCAACAATTTAAAGCAAACTGTACATGAACAGTTAATATTAAGAACAGTATTGTAGTAGCTCATCCCTCACATTTAACATTTAAATATAATTGATGAAACATTGTAATGGTTTCATTGTTACTGAAATAATTGTTTTCCTCTCTACAGATCCATTAACCTTCAGGTTACTTTATGTATTGCAAAATAAAAACCTACCAGGCTCACGTTTTTGGTTTAAGCAAAATAACTAAAATTCCAGTTGAAGACCGCCATAGAATTGCGTTTGTTTATAAAGAAGGAAAACCATTGAGTGCAATAGTTCGCATCACTCGCTTTTGAAGGTGTGGTATCCGAAGAATTATCGACAAATTCAGAGAAACGTCTCCTGTAACTGACAAACCCAGGACTAGAAGACCCAAAAAGCTGTCTACAAAGATGATCAATACCTGAAGATATTATTTTTAAGGAATAGAAAGAAGACGAGTGTTGGATCGGCAACAGAACTGGCAAAAGGCTCGTGTGTCGTTGTCCATCCACCAACAGTACCAAGGTCACTTTTGAAATCAGGACTTAAAGGATGTATTGCAGTAAGATATCTTCTAGTAAAAAGGACAGTATGCGAGACGACGAACAACTGAAACCTATAAAGAGCCTTACTTGAAGCCAGCAGTTAAGCATAGAGGACGTTCAATTCAAGTTTAGAGGGCAGCTCCTCAAGTGGTATTTGAAAATTGCTAAAAAATGATAGTATATTGAATGCTGCTAGGTACAAACAGATTTTGATCCACTATGCTATCTCTAGGGGCGCGAGGCTTATTGGTCCAAACTTTATCCTACAGCAAGATAATGATCCAAAACACAGCTGGACTAATTAAAGCCTATTTGCAAACGAAAGAGGAAGCTGAAGTCCTTCAACGCATGGTATGGCCCCCTCGAAGCCAGATCTCAATATCAGTGAAGCTGTATGGAACTATTTGGATAATGAAGAAGTAAAAAAGAATCCCAGCAACTTAGATGAGATGTGGAAGGCCTAGGAAGAAACATAGAACATCATACCACATAAGATTATAACTAAATTATTTAAACTTGTCTCTAGAAGAATTTCAGCGGTTTTAAAGGAAAAGGGTGCACACTCGCTATTACTGTAGTTTATATCAACTTATATTCTGTATAAATGTAGTTATTTTGCCTGAAAAGCTGTCATGCTTCTAAATGGCATAAATTAAACGTTAATCCCAACATTGTGTAAATCAGTATGGATGTAATATATATCTTATGTAATGTATTCTTTCTGAATAAAGATTATTATTATTATTATTATTATTATTATTATTTTTATTATTTGAAAGTGATTTTCATTTCATTGAAGGTGTATTTAAATTGAATACAAAGTTTTCCTTTCCTTATACATTACAGTGGAAATCTTTAAAATGTCTAAGACTTTTGCACAGCGTAAATATATATATATCTATCAGGTGTCCCTAAAAATATCCTTATTCCTAAATAAATGTTCTAAGCTAAAAACAGAATCTAGAAGCAAAAACATACATAAAACATAGCCGTTTCTTAACCTTAATTAAACAACATGTTCAGTGTAATCGCCATTTTTTACTAATACAAAAAAGTCAACCTTACGCAAATGTTTGACATGATTTTTGGAAATAGCTCAGCTGGGATGTTGTTCATTACCTCATAGACTTTGGTCTTTAGGTCTTCGAGTGTCTTAGGCTTGATAGAATAGATCCTGTCTTTTATGTAGCCCCACAAAAAAAATGTCAGGGGTTGCGAGGTCAGGTGAGTATGAATGGGGGAGGCCATTCGACTGGTTCGTGAAAGGAGATTAGTCGCCATAAAAAATGCTTCCTCAAAAAGTTGCGAGGTTCACAAGGTGTGTGTGGAGGTGCTCCATCCTGCTGAAACCACTTTGAATCTGGGCTAATGCAATTATTTCTTTTACGAAACAAACTAAGTAGTTGTGGTAAGTGTATTGGTAGCGGTATCGTCTTTTCAAATTAGGAAAAGTTATTGCTTAAATATGAAATGGGGAAAGAATGGGTTTTAATATACAATATTTATTAGTTATTAAATAATAATAGATTAAAAATGTATACGTATATAGATATAGGTACAGTATATGCGGAATAAAAGCCACAATCTGTTGCCTTTCTGAAGAAGAAATCCCAGTAATAAAATATACATCCATTATAAACTAACGGACAAATAAAAATAGACACATTGATTTGGGACACACACTATATATATATATATATATATATATATATATATATATATATATATATATAACCCAGTGAAAATCAAGACGGTTCCAGTTTTGTGTATATTCCAAATACTCCTCAGGAAACAAATGCTTAAGACAAAGGTCTTTCCATTTATTTATTTATGCCCTCAAAGGCTTTGAAATATACACGAAAATACTCGGACGACTGTCTTCACCTTCCCTTTGGGTTGTTTTAATGTACAGTAATTACACTGGGCAACAAAAAAATTTTTTTTTCGTGTCCCAAGAATGAAAATATCTTATTCTTATAGTATTTTCTGTGCTGAATCCAAATAAGTTTGTAAAATTTCTCTATCAGGTCTGGTTTTTGTGTGACATGCAATTTAATTTTTAAAAACCCATATAGTTACATACTTATTAAAATATGATCGAAAAGACATACCTGTAGTTTAAAAAGTAGCTTGTTTTGATTTTCTGCTGTGCTTTGCCTCAGGCATGTCTCTCTTAAGAGTCCAGCAATAGTCAGCCAGCATACTGGGGCTCCATTTGCCTTGGTAACGGTTTTCCATGGCAGAAATATCCTGATGAAAACGCTCACCATGTTCGTCGCTTACCGCACCCAGGTTTTCAGGAAAAAAGTCCAAGTGAGAGTCCAAGAAATGAACCTTTAATGACATATTGCACCCCATTGCTTGGTAAGACTTAAGAAGATCTCCTACTATTTCAGGATAGTTTTCGGCCTTGTGATTTCCCAAAAAATTTGTGCAGACACTTTTGAAACTCTGCCACGCAGCTTTCTCAACTTCATTCAACTCTCCTTCAAATCTCTCATCTCTTAACAATTCTCTGATCTGAGGGCCTACAAAAATGCCTTCTTTAATCTTGGCATCACTGATCCGGGGAAACTTATTTCTCAAGTATGTGAATCCTGTTTGCGCTTTATCCATCGCTTTAACAAAGTTTTTCATAAATCCAAGCTTGATATGCAAAGGAGGAAGGTACACTTTCTCAAGGTCAACAAGTGAACTATTCACAACATTTTTCTTGCCTGGAAGTGAGGTGCGTTTTGGCCAATCCTTCTTAACGTAGTGGTTTTGCTTGTCCCTACTGTCCCACTCACATAAAAAACAACAGTACTTGGTGTAACCTAGCTGCAACCCTAGCAAAAGTGCAATGACCTTCAGATCTCCACAGATATTCCACTTATATTTCTGATACTGAAACTTTTCTAAAAGCAACTTCATGTTGTCGTATGACTCTTTCATGTTTGCAGCATGTGCAATAGGTACAGAAGGAAATTTATTTCCGTTGTGAAGAAGGACTGCTTTCAAGCTGACTTTTGAGGAGTCAATGAACAATCGCCACTCATCCACGTTATGTTAATGACCAAGAGCCCCCATGACTGAATTAACATCTTTACAAAACACAAGTCCATCTTCATGGGAGAACCAGTCTTTGAATTCATCATGGCGGCTGCGGAAAAAACAAACTTTAGTGTCACGTTGCAGTAGATTCCAACCCTTTAATCTTGAACCTAAAAGTTCAGCCTGCTTCTTAGATAATTTCAAATCACGAACTAGGTCATTTAGATCTCCTTGTGACAGTAAATGTGGTTCATTGGAGGAACAGGTAGCCTGGAATGTTGGATCAGAAATGTCTTCATCTTTTTCCTCGTGATATGCTACAGCTACGTTTGATTCCTCATCACTTAAACTTACATGTTCAGGAGGATTTGGTACTGGAAGTTGAGCACTGTGGGGAACTGGTCTCATTGCAGACGGTAGATTAGGGTATTTCATAAGGCTCTTTGTTTTGAAGTGATCCCCTTTGTATTTACCAGGCAGAAAGAGCAGTCTGTTGTGTGATCTTTGGGTTCCCTCCAAATCATTGGAATAGCAAATGGCATGTGACGTGAACCGTTTAGCCATCCTGTAAGTAGTCTTACACATGTCACACAACAAATGTGAGGGGCCCAACTCTTGTCCTGATCGCCTACTTTACATCCGAAATAAAGTTCATAGCATTTTTTTACTAATGGTGTAAAGTTACGTTTCTGAGATTTTAAAGTTAGATCACCACATACATAACAAAAGGAATTAGGATGATTCAGGCAGTTCCGCGGCATTACAAAACATCTATATGAATACAACACTGGTGTAAAATTAACAAGAAGCAACAGACACTAGCTGTTAACACTGTGACATTTACAAGCAGACTGACTTGGAGCTGCTCTACACACAGAAACTAGGCTCATGTCTGAACAGGTACAAACATGTTTCAACCTGCACAGTCTGCTGCTCCGACCAAATTTATCCTGCCAGCATTATCAGAACTTTCTCCCCAAAGGAATAAATTGTACTAATTTTACAGAAAAATTAATACAACATATATATTAATATTAATATATTTTATTATAGTTATATTAATTAATATAATATATTATTATATTTATTATTTTTATAATGTTTTATATTATAATATTGTTATATACTTAATTATATATAATATGTTATTATTTTTTTATCCGGTGATCATGCTAAATGAGGAAAAAATGAACATAGCGTCACAAGTAAACTAAGCCTGATAGAAAAAATCTGATTTCATATTTAGATTCAGCATGAAAAAGTACACTTAGAACACCTATCAAAACCCTTGTGACAAAATTGTTGTTGACCAGTGAATTATTAGTTCAGAATGACTGTGAATTTCTTTTACAATTCAGTTGATTTACAGACCATTCATTTCGAAATCTATTTTTTGCAAATTAACTTAATTCAAATAATTATGTCATTATTGAATGGAAATATTTAAGGTTTAAGTATTTCAATATGAAATATTTGATCATGCAACTAATATTTAATCCCAACACTATAATTAACCATCAACTAATTTAATAATTAAATACGATAATTTAGTCCTTTATTAGGACTAGGGTTAAATAACTCGTGCTAAGTTAATTCAATTGTTTTAGTGACTGTGAAGGAATTTAAGATTTATGAAAAGTCTAAAATTGCTATGTTAACTTCGCAAACTATTGGTGTACAGAGTGGTCACGAAGTCCCTTTGCAGTAAAATAACAGCATCTGTATGTTGCCCTTGTTTTCCATGCAAAGGGACTTTGTGGCCACCCTATACGCGTTATCGAAAATGAAAATGAAAAGGTTTATTGGCAGACTATAGTCCATATGACAAATATTATTAATATAATGACAGTTCATATACTAAGGATAGAAATATATACAATTAATTAAATTAACGGGTCAATCCCAGAATAGGCACCTGATGTACCTCAATCCCAGATGAAGCACCTGCGTTCAACCTCAATCCCAGAATAGGCACCTTGCAAGGAATTAAATAAAAAAACCCTGATGATTACAAAATTTATTGTTTATACAAAGTTTATTACAAATGTAATAAAGGCAAAGTTATAAAGGTTTAAAGTGGTTTAATGAATAAAGAAAATTTTTAGATATTATAAATTCCTGCAATATGAGCCCGAATGTTTCTAAATCCATCTGAAGCAAATCTATCTTGCCACATAAATTGGTATAGATATAGGTTAGGTTAGGTTAGGTTAGGTTAGGTTAGGTAGAGTTGATTTTTTCAAATATTGATAAAAGCAATGAAATTATATCTCTAAAAACTGTTTATATTTTTTTCTCCTCAATCCCAGATTAAGCACCTGTGTTTTGCCTCAATCCCAGATTAAGCACCTAAAAATGATTTCAGGTGCCTATTCTGGGATTGATCCAAATTAACTTCGTATTAATTAAACTAACTTTGGCATTTATGTTTAGAATTGTTAAACGAACAGATATTTACTTAAAAGAATATATTCCGTGTTTTTAAGGAAATATATAAACTCGTTTCTCACATCTCGTTTTCACACCGTTAAATCCAGTGATCTAAATTGTTCCATCTGGATTTAGGACGGTTACAACCAAGATAAGCTAAATCTTTACCCTAGACTTCTTGTGCTATTTACAGCCTTCTCCAAACCCGTCTTCATTTTAGAATTAAAAGATGGCACCTATTAGATGCCAAGTTGTCCTCCCCTTTTAGTCTCGATTACGAAAGCCTCCGATTAACTTCTCAGACACGATTACATTTGATTACTGCGATTACATTTGACTACCATTCTGTAAAAAGTTTTTTTAATTAAAATACTGTAGAATTAATTACATTGAATTTATTTAATTTCTTAATTTAAATTACCTAACTATGATTATTTAAACATCATTATTTGATTGATAGGGTTATTGACTTCCTCAGCAACATCTAAGGTCATGCAACAGGGAGGAGAGGTGGATCTACAGCTTTACGTGGGCTCTAAACCTCGGGTCGCTACATAGTCTGAACGCAGAAGACGGTGTCCCATTCAGTTACCAATGTCCCAAATGGTGTCCCATTCAGTTACCAATGTCCCAAATGGTGTCCCATTCAGTTACCAATGTCCCAAATGTCGCTTAACTTTGTCGAGAGACAGGAAGCGGTGTTACGACAATGGCCACGACGCAATCCTTAAATTTTGGTATTAGAATTTCATAAATTTTATGGCTGAACAATTCGGTCACAGATGAAGTAACAGTATCCAGTGTCCATAACTCAGTGAGCAACGCCGCTTCCATTTAAGCGAAATGAAAATACTGAGGTCGGAGATTCGACTCCTGATGGTGCTAGATAATCCAGGAGTTAGTGTAATAGGCCGCGCTAGTCTGGCCTGAGCGTTGTGCTACTTTCTGGCTCTTCCTATTGATTATATATTATTAGTTATTAGTATTATTAGCTAATAACCAGAAAAGACAATCGCATAAAAACTTGTTTTTCCACGACCAGTTGCCAAGATCTTTTCTAAACTATGGTGAGGTTATACAGGGTGGTCCACTTGCAAGTAGTCCTACGACAAATCAACACGTATATTTGTTGTATATAACAAATGGCAGGAAGAATTGGTAATTTATGATGGTGGGGGGTCATGTCAGCTTTGGAAATGTTACTGCGCACGAGTTTTTATGGAAGAGCAGTAACTATTACAGTCTACTAATGTAGTTTTCAATAGAGTAACTTATAGAGCTACTTTCCAGTGCCCCACTTTGTATATACATACATACATACTGTACACAAACACACATTCACACACACACATACATTTTATATATATATATACATACAGTAGTGGTGTGTGTATGTGTGTGTGTGTGTGAGATATATTCTCACAAAGACTTTTCATTATTTACCATCATCTTAAAAACAATATAATTTGCAGTTTCATTTCCAAGGGTAATGGAGTGAAAAGGACAAACGGTGCGAGGATTTCAAACTAATAAATATCTCATTTTCAGCAACGAGATAAAAGGAGAAATAATTGCAATAAAAACAAATGCTCAGGTTTATGTTCACAAAAGTTGTGACAACGTAAAAATAAAAGGATAAAATATGGGGAAATTAGCGACAAATGCACACATTATATAAAAGTTCAAATGTCAGGCACCAAATTACATTGGATATTTTTATTTATTAAATGATTCTATGATGCCCGAGTTTTTAACAACCACGTGTTATAATATATATATATATATATATATATGTGTGTGTGTGTGTGTAAAAATGAACAATGAATAATTCCTATATAATCTTTATTTTCAAATATTCATTTTTACATAAGAACCAAAATCGTCTAACGCGAGTTTGGATAAAATTTTGATTTGCTTTCTATTTTTGCAATATCTACCATTTCTATGGTTCAGTCGTATCCATGTTTGTGTCATTGGAGGTTCGTTGTGAGAAGCGAATGTCCCTTAATTTCATTCCCTTAAAGTACAAACAAGACGACAATCGACCGTTTAGATCGTTTAACATTTCCATCACAATATTACCCATATCTCCATTTTCCATTTATTATAGACTTTATGAAAATTAATTATTGTTGTCTTGCATCTAACCCTCATCCCTAAATTTTATTAGATTATGCATGCACATTGCATGTCGCATGATTTGAACCCTTGTTTGTACTTTATTCATTTACTTAATTCTTCCTCAAATGTACCAAATTCCTTAATAGTTACTGTATACTCGTATAAGTATGTATATTTAATTAATAGTTTCACTCACTCTTTGTACAATGGCTATAAACCCTTCATTACTGTATTGCTCTAATTCGGTTCTTCTAATTTCTCCCAATAATGACTTGGACTGTACGTACGAATTAAATAACTATGACGGATTAATTACGAATTAACGTATTGCATAATTTGATAAACTATGACGTCAGAAAGTAACTTAATTCTCTTCACTTTTTCCATACCTTGAATACTGAATCACGTATTTAGTATGTGGATATCTTTCGTATTCACTCTATGGTAAATTCTTTAATAATACTAAAAACTTCATTCTCTATGAGTCCTTATTTATATGTTGTGTCCTGTGTGGTGTTATGCAGTATAAATATTATTCGACCATATTCATTCACACATCCATGTCCTTTCCTGGCCGCTATCCTTTATTAATTTTATTACTTATTCATTCATCTACCTATTGTCTACTTATGCCCTATCAACCTATCAGTCCATGTTTACTCGTGTCTATATTACGCACACAACCTATTGTGTTACGTACCGATATGTGTACAATACTTTGTGCATTCGTACATGTCCCCTGATGATCATGATTACGTATACAGTTACGTACATGTAAATACGTCCACATGTATTTCTTTTAATTTTTCTTTTAATTATTTCACCTCTCGCAAGTTATTCGTTAATGCTGATACGAATGTTCGAATTCCGATGACGTCGCCAAAAGTAAGCATCTGAATTCGAAATCTTCTCTCTTGCTTCTGCTACCAATTTATAACGTTAAGATGTTATGTTATATTATTATAATATACTGTATTGTTTCCCTGCCAGGCCACTGGTTCGTTATCTGCTTACGTCACATAGTTATCCCCGTTCTCATTACTTGTACTTACTATTTCTACCTAATTGTCATTCAAATTCTATATTACTTATGTATTACGTTATCATAAATGTCCATGTACTTCCAATGAAAAGCACACCATATTTTTCTCCGCTTTCCTCATCGCTGGCTAATTAGATTTTCAAACTCTGATAACCAACCATGTTCTAATAATATTTGACATAATTTGGCGTAATTATTGCTAACTATAAATATATAACATTGCTGTTAATCCCCTTTAAATTATAGAACAACGGTTAACTCTCCTTCATTATATAAATTGTATCACTTATTTAGATTACTTCATATTAGATATGTCAATTAACAATTTGCTAAAATTGTAATTAAATGCAATAATTTAATATAATGTAATTAATGTACTTTAATGAAACTGTAATTAATGATAATAAGCGAATGTGAATTAATTGGTAATTATAAACAGTTGTAATAAAGCAAAATTACAATGTACTCAGTGATGTACCTGGAATTGTACTCAGTGTACGACCGGACATTATGTCGCCATTTAGGAATGTACACTCGGCGATATTATTATTATTTTTTATTATTATTATTTTTTCGTTGGGATAAATTCTTGATTTGCTTCCTATTTTGCTAAATAATTGGTGACTTGTTTTTTTCAAAATTTCTTAATCATTTTTTTAGATTTAGTTTGATAATGAACCCCGATTGGATTTTACAATGTTCGTGTTTTGAATGCATTCTCTCTTCGTTGTGAAAGGTGAAGTCGTGTCTTGCCTAAGCATTTAATTGTAAATCTTAACCCTTTAATTTTTGCTCATATGCATATTTTAGTGCAGGGATTCCCAAAGTGGTCTGTACAGACCCCCAGGGGTCTGTAGGAAGCTTCCATGGGGTCTCTAAGCTTTTGGAACATTAACTATATTAAAATAAATTTCCATTAATTTTTTTTCTTATACCAAAATTCATAATTTTTTTGGTGGGGGTCTATGTCCGTACGGAATTAATATTTAGGGGTCCTTGGTGGTAAAAGTTTGGGAACCCCTGTTTTAGTGTAAAGATGCATAGTTCAATTTCCACTTCTAATTAACTTAGCAGACCCGGAAAACATCAGATCTGAAAATACGCGGTTTAAGATAAAAAATATGGCTTCCTCTTCCTATATCCTGTTTATCTGTTTAAACATTGCGACAGCAAAAAAATTTACTTTATTTTCAAATATTGTGCAAAAATAATACAGCCTTTTCAACATTTAATAATAATGATGTTAGCAGATTATGGGTATATACACCCACAAAATTTCTTCCATGTTCATTCTGACTAGACTGATCTAACTTAGCGGCTGAAGTATTACGTGTAACATTTTAGCAGTAAATTACCGTAAGAAAAAGTCCTTATTTTCTCCTTCGAGCCGTGCTCTCTTCAGAGAACTTAGTCATTAAAATCTCCCAATACGTTACAAGAAGAATCAGGGAACCCTCAGAGAATTTAATAAGCCTCCTAGAATCCTCCGAGCCACTATAGAACTCGGAGAATAGTATAGAAGAAACTACTACAAGTAACAAATCCGTTGCCGCCACCTAACCAGAACCCCCGTCGACTTCGAACCAACCCAGGCCACAGACGGAGGGGGTTAACATTATATATATATATATATATATATATATATAATATATATATATATATATATATATATAAGTACAGTTACAAAATCTAGGGTGTCCCATAAATGAATATAAGAATAAATGCAGCGATTAAATGAAACCTATAGTGACTTTATGAGACACACTGTAGATCATAACACATTTGTCTTTTATATTATATTTTAAGTGGATGAAAAGCGGTCCATTCCTCGTCCTTTAAAATTAGACTATGATCGGACGCAAAGACGCTAATGGATGTTGACACTCGAGTGTTGCTAACGGCAAATTGATTGAAAGGTGCGTGTCATGAGAGACATTCATCTATAATTCAATCATGTACAATTATCTATTTTCCATTAGTAAACTGGTTAATATATATATACACACACACACGAGCATATTTACGGTAACCATAGATTGATTTTATACAAAGAGTGAAGTAAAACGTGCAGCACAGAGGAGGGTTCGTTCTCGTGTTGCGAGTTCCGAGCACGTCTCTTACCTCTTACCACCATCCGGAAAACCAAAAACATTTCCTTTTTACGGTTATTGTAATTTTTTGAGATACAATCTACTGAAGGGCCACTAAGGCATTTTCTGATGGAAGAGCAGGACGAAACGTGATAAGAGACGAGTTCGGAACGTTGTCTTACGACGCGAGAACGAACGATCCTCTCCGCTTCACGTTTTACTTCAGTCTTTCTATATATATAATATATATATATATATATATATATATATATATTATGTGTGTGTGTGTGTGTGTGTGTGTGTGTGTGTGTATGTACGAATGCATGCTATAAAGGACAAAATATTTTTAGTATCATGAAACATCTTGGAAGTATATGACACTAAATCTTTCTTCAAATATACGATAGTTAAAAGCCTTTCCAATCATCTTTCGGGCGAGTGACTACGTCTGTACCATGTATTATATGGGCTCTGTTCGACCACAGAGGGTTAATATAGTTATTTATGCCACCGACGAAGCTTTTATGAAGAGAACTTCTTGTAGATACATTATATTCAGGCTGGTGTAGAATGACTAGTCTGGCAGTGGATGTTGTGCGACATCTTTCAAATTCTGTCGACATAGAAAAATAAATTAAGGAGAACAGATGCTGATGATGATTTTCATGGTGGTGGTTTTTTTTTTAATACAGGAAGGAGGGTCCAATGGTAATGCCCGAAAAAGCGCCACTCTCCCATAGAAGAAGAGAGCCAAAATCAAAGTCCGGGGTTTTCGAGATGCCTATACACGCTGCGTTTGAAAGATGGGAGGAAAGATGGATTGAGGAAGATCGTTCCAGAGTTCACCGGTTGAGTAGATGAAAAATTTAAAATACCGATTAACCATTGCGTTAGATAGTTGGACGGAAAAGGAATGAGAAAGTGTAGAAAGTCTGGTGCTGCGTGTTCTCCTTAAAAGAGGAGGCATGCAGTTAGAGAGTTCAGAAAAGCAATATCCGTTATAATGGCGAGAGTAAAGAGAAAGTGAGGCAACATTGCGGTGAAGAGAGAGGGATTGGTGGAGACAATCAGTAAGGGACGGGGAATTGATGAGACGAAAAACCTTTGATTCCACCCTGTCAAGTACGGCTGTGTGGGTTGAGCCACCTCATACATGAGAAGCATACTCCATACAGGGGCGAACAAGATCTCTGTACAGACAGCAACTGAGTGGGGATGAAGAAACAGCGGAGGCGGTACAGCACACCTAACCTCTCAGAAGCTGCTTTAGAAAGAGAGTATATGTGATCTTTTCAGGAAAGATCACGAGAAAAGGAAATGCCAAGAATGTTAAGAGAAGAGGAAGGATTGAGTTGTGTGTTGTTGAAGGTAAGGGGATAGTCGTGTGGAAGATTGTGACGAGTAGACAGATGGAGGAACTGAGTTTTTGAAGCATTGAAAGCCACAAGGTTTTCTCTGCCTCAATCAGAGATAGCAGAAAGATCAGAGGTCAGGTGTCCCATAGCCGTCATACGCGAATCATGGAGTGACTGCTGTGAGAGACGCTTTGTGAAGCGGGTGGAGAAGTGAAGAGTGGAATCATCAGCATAGAAGTGAATAGGACAGAAAGTGCGAATTAAAAGTCATTAATAAATAAAAAGGAAAGAGTGAGTGACAAGACAGGACCCTGAGGAACACCACTGTTAATAGCTTTTGGAGAAGAACAGTGGTCATCTACACCGCAGCTATAGATCGGCCAGAAAGGAAATTACAGACCGAAGGATGACAGTTTCGAAATTAAAGATTTATGCCAGACTCTATCAAAAGCTTTTGATATGTCAAGCGCAATAGCAAAAGTGCCACCAAAATCCCGGAAGGAGAATGACCAAGAGTCAAAGAGATATGCAAGAAGATCGCCAGTTGAGCGTCGCTTGCAGAATCCATACTGACAACCTCAAAGAAAATTGTGAGAAGAGGGATGTACAAGAATCTTCCTATTAAGGATAGATTCAAAAACTTTAGAAAGGCAAGAAATCAAAGCAATTGGACGATAGTTGGTAGGTTGAGAGCTGTCACCCTTCTTTGGGACAGGCTGAAAAGCGAACTTCCAGCAGGAAGGAGCAGTACCAGATGAGACACAAAGACGAAAGAGATTGCCTAGGGAAGGTGTCAGCACAGAAGCACAGTTCTTAAGAACAATAGGAGGAACACCATCAGGACCGTACGCCTTCCAAGAGTTGAGCCCAGATAGGGCATAAAAAACATGTTTGTAAGAGATTCTAATTTCAGATATAATAAGGTGAGAGGGGTGAGGAGATGGAGGAACGGCACCAGAATCGTCCAGGGTTGAGTTAGAAGCGAAAGTTTTAGCGAAGAGTTCAGCTTTGCCAGGAGAAGAGACGGCAATTGAGCCGTCGTCAGAATGGAAAAAGAGGAGGGAAAGAAATGGAAGTAAAGTTGTTGAAGAGGTTCTTCGCTAGATGTCAGAAAGAGCGAGAAGAATTAGAATTACATAGGTTTTCACATTTTTATCGGATGAAGGAATTTTTGGTGAGTCGAAGAACAGATTTTGCACGATTCCGGGCAGAAATATAAGCTGAGAGAGAGTCAGGAGCAGTGGTGGGCAAAAAATAATCGATTACAAATAAAAATTACTGATGTCTGAAAAGTAACAAAGTATAAAGTAGAAATTACTTCTTTGAATTAATTATAATATAATTAATCCAGAGGAGTAATTTATACTTTATACTTTTAGTTACTTTTCAGACATCAATAATTTTTATTTGAAGTCGATTACTTTTTGCCCACCACTGGTCAGGAGTTGGATAGCGACGGCACCTTCTGAAAGCCTCATCTCTGTTGCGGATAGCATTAGAACAAGTAAAGTTAAACCAAGATTTTTTTTGCGTTAGTAGTAGGAATAGAATATAGAATGTACGCCTCCATGCCCGAGAGAATCATCTCCGTGATACGCTTAGCACACTCGGAAGGGCCCCGTCCACGGAAGCAGAAATCATTCCATGGGAAATCAGAGAAGTACTGCCTGAGCCTCCCAGTCAGCGGCGCCGAAGTGCCAAAGGCACTCGTCTTCCTCTTGGGAGGATCCAAAGGCCGAATTGGAACGATAGGACAGGAAACAGTTATAAGATTGTGGTCGGAGGAGCCCAACGAAGAAAAAAGTTTCACAGAGTACGAAGAAGGATGAGAGTAAAGAAATAAATCCAGAATGTTGGGCCTATCTCCAAGACGATCGGGGATACGTGTAGGGTGCTGTGCAATCTGCTCTAGGTCATTTTGGATAGAAAAGTTGTAAGCTAGTTCACCACGGATGTTAGTGAAATGGGAGGAAAGCCAAAGGTGGTGGTGAACATTGAAATCTCCTAAAATGGAGATTTCAGCAAAGGGAGAGCGGGATAGAATGTATTTTACTTTGGAAGTGAGGTAATTCAAAGAATTTTGGACAGTCAGTAGAACTAGGGGAAAGGTAAATAGCGCAGATGTATTTTTAGTTTAAGATTGGTATGTAAGCCGTCGCCAGAGTGCATAGAATTCGGAAGATTCGAGTTCGAGAATACGAGAACAAGTTAGGTCATTGCGTACATATACGCAACATCCACCTTCAGAGTGAAATTGAGTATAGAGAAAGTAAGAGGGTACAGAAAAGGTGTTGCTGTCAGTCGTCCCAGACACCCGAGTTTTAGTGAGGAAAAGAAGATGAGGTTTAGAGGAGCAGAGGTGGTGTTTAACAGATTGAAAATTTGAGAAAAAGCCACGAATGTTGCAGAAATTAATGAAAAGTGAATCAGGCAGAGACCCAGAACATCTCGAATGGGCGGTAGCAGATCCAGACCCGCTGTCCGTGTCTGCGTTCCCGGTATCGGCAGCAAGGGAGCCAGAAGTGGGGGACATGTATGGTTCCCTTCCCATGGGACTCCGAGGCTCTTGAAGTTGATGCTATTTTTTTTAACTTTGAAAAGATTATGTAGAGTGTAAGATGCATGTATATGTAATGAGGAATAGGGAGACAAGTATGTATTTTAGAGCATGCTGGACTGCCCACAGGGTAGATGAGACACGGAAAAAGATCAGCTAAGGAGAACAGTGACAGGAGAAACGGGAGTTCCAGCACTCCCTATCTTCTGGTGTCTACAATCTCCTACAGGAGGTGGTGGTGGTGGTGGTGATAATGACGATGACGATAACGATAACGATGACAACGATAAACGATGATTACGACGATAAGTAATGATGTCTATTTTTTGCAGAATAAAGGTCATCCCTCCACTCTAAAGTGAAATGTCTCCTAACAATTTTTCATCGTCCCAATTTAATATCTCGAAATCTGAGCTGATTGTAAATGTGACTCATATAATAATAAATAATTTACACATCACGTGACATCTGGAGCAACCTGTTTCGAGGACAAAATAGTTGTGTTTTGTTGTAAAGTGTCAAGGAAATTATATTTAGAAGTTAAAATCCTCCTAAAGCTATTTTGTTTATCAATTTTTTATTCTCTGCATATAATTTATACTTATATGTCAATTCTGAAATTTAAAGTATTATTAAAGAGCTGTTAACTGATAGGAATTCCTGAGTATATACACTGCGTTCGCACTTATTAAGCAGATTACATTTTCTCCAATGTTTTCAAACGTTTTTCCCCGATTTCAATGAAATGTGTAGCAAAT
The DNA here is from genome assembly GCA_023014485.1 of Bathynomus jamesi. NCBI lineage: Eukaryota > Metazoa > Arthropoda > Malacostraca > Isopoda > Cirolanidae > Bathynomus > Bathynomus jamesi. The sequence goes on from JAJOZX010003857.1 coordinate 138,532, forward strand.
AATCACTATATATAGCAGCATTGATGGTATTCATTTCGACCAAACATCAAGTCCCTCAAGGGTTGCTTTTCATTCATCGGTGAACAATACAGTATTAAAATCTGTTTTCACGTACTAACGCGCCCATTCAACACGCTGCTTCTTGTACCTGGGTGTTAATGGTGACTGAATCGTAGGTTTACACGTCTTGCCAATTGTTTCGAGGATTCCACATCGAGATGTTCTTGGTACATTATGTATGCCAGCCTGCTCAAAAACCTCTTTACTTGAGGACAATGGATGCTTTGCAATTTGCGCTTGATTACAGATATCTGCCGCCTTGTCACTTTTCTTATAGCTCCTTTATCATTTCGCTGCCTCAGTTTGGTACCCTCCGCTACAAACTTGTTTACAGTTCTATAAGCTCTGCCAAACTGCTTCGCAATTTCAATAGATTTTATATTTTCAGCGAGTAACTTGACTATTTTTCTTTTCTCAGTTAATGTTAAATCCTCCTTCTTACCCATTTTCACCATTTAGATCCGTAAATAGAATACTTGCTTAATAATTCGGAACACAATATTTTACATATTTTTCAATAAAATGAGATAATTATTTTAATTATCAAAATATTTTATCGAAATGAATACCATCAATGCTGCTATATATAGTGATTATTTGCTACAAATTTCATTGAAATCGGGGAAAATCTTTTGAAAACATTGGAGAAAATGTAATCTGCTTAATAAGTGCGAACGCAGTGTATATTGTGAAGTGGTTAGCATCGCTGAGTACAAATCCACCAGCCCCGGGTTCAATTCTTGGCGAGGGCTGGCGACGCTCAGCTCACCAAGCTGTTCATCTTTCCTTAAAAATAAATTGCTTCCCAGATAAATGAGTACTCTGGGTAGCCTTGTGGTTAAGAATCTGAGCTGCTGATCAGAAAGCTAGGGGATCGAGTCTGGGAGAGGACTTCGTAATTTCTGACTTCCCTGATGGGTCGTGTTTCGGATTCCACGTTAAGCTGTAGGTCTAAGTTAAATTTTTTTTTAACTAAGGTTATATATATATATATATATATATATATATATATATATATGATGCAAACCCACAAGAAAAAAAACGATTCCAAGGCCTTTCGTGTATTTAGAGCTACACCTCGTCAGGGAATGAAGAGAGAAGGCAAGATGCCCATAAATATATACAACGTAGCGGAAACCAAAACAATTAGCACATACTTAACAAGAGTTAATGAGAGGCAAAAGGAATTTTAACAAGATATTGCCAATTTTATACATTCCCGCAATGTTATTGAAATTGTTTTTAAAATGGATAAATGCACATTCTAGAATATTTCTTTAAATTATATCTTTGTTTTCAACAAGCGCTTTAGAACTATCCCACTTGATGCTATGATTACATCTATATATATATGGTTAAACAATGGATTCGAATTATTAGCTGTTCTACACGCACATTTATGCGTTAGATATTAGGTAACCCTAATATCTAACGTTTTACCCGTTTGGCCTATATATACTGAGTTACATTGTGTACATCCGATCGAATACACACAACCAACAACATTATCCGGCCTATTCTTTATTAGGCGTGATTTAACAGTATTATTATACTTAAAACTACAGTGATGCCAATTGCTTTAAGTAAAGTCGGAAGATATTGAAAATTAACATGGTAACGTAGGCTAAGGATATTTTTACGCTCAAATTCCTTTACAGTTACATTATTTTAATACCTATTCTTGGCTTTCCTAAGACAGTTATCTAAAAATGAATAACATAACATAACATAATTTAGTACCAATATTCATGATATTGCATAACATCGTTTTACTTTTTCCTTGTGGGTTTGCATCATTCATTCATTTCACGTGTTTAATTGTGAAATTCATCCCATATATATATAGAATGAACTATTAAGTATACATAAGAAAAATCTGCCAAAATAAGATTGTGTTCGACAGTATAAAGACTAATGAATACTAATTACTTAATTACGTACAAGCGTCTCTTAGAAAATAACTTTAAATTAACTTCCCCCCAAAATAAAAAAAATAAAAATAATTTTTTTTTTATTCAAATCCTTTTAATTAAAAAATACGCAAAGCTCTAAATTTATATACGAACTTCCTCATATTCACCATATTTATCACACTGCACTCATTCGCTGATTTTCATATATCGAAAATTTTCTTAATGTATATATGCAGTGGGATTACAAGTTCTTTGAAGTTTTTTGTTTTGAGTTTTCTTCTTTTGTCGTTTTTAGCTTTTAAAATTAAAAAGATTGAATCTCGTTCATATTTCCTTTGATATAATAATTTTTTTGTTATTTTTGTTTTTATCAAAGCTAATGAGTTTTTTTTTTCTAAGAAAATAATCATAGATTTAATTTGGTAGGATTTAGAAAAATGACCGACATAACGATAAAAACATTTACTGTACATAATTAGTTAATTTAATAGAATATAGTGTGTGTGTGTGTGTGTGTGTGTGTGTATACATACAACCCTGATTCGAAGCCAGGATCACCTGAAGATCCGTCACCCAAGCCTTTTTAGTTAGCTTTATAAGACTAACTAACGAAAATATCACGACCTAACCTAACCAATTGTCAAGGGCGTACAGTTGACCTAACGCCTGGTTAGGTTAAGTCGTGATATTTTCGTTAGTTAGCCTTATAAAGCTAACTGAAAAAGGCTGGAGTGACGGATCTTCAGGTGATCCCGAACCCAGCACCTTTTGAATAGAAGGCGATGGCATGCTGCGACAAGATGAAAGTTAATACAACTTGATGGATATCTCAAAACCAGAGGGAATACAACGGTTTTGCGTCTGTAGATGTTTTCCGTACCTAAAAGAGTTGTGCGTTACGTGTTGCATTGTGCGTTCAGATGTGTGCCTTTTTTTGTCGTAACTTGATGGTCAGCGTTCTCACCTTCTTCTGAAGAGGTGCACTTTTAATTATTATTTATCCTAACTTACACTTTAATTACAATTAAAAACTTTGTTTTTGTCTCTTTGATGAAAGTAGGTGTCGTGTCCTTTGTAAAAGCGACCGTACTGATATCAGTAAAAATGTCCATTTTTGCATAACATGCATAGTTTTTTATATAAATAAACATATGCCCCATGATACCGATTTTAAAGGATATGAAAATAGGAATAAAACGTATCAAATAGCTGAAAAGTTTCATTTATAGCTCGCATCATACTTCAATTCCACTTTGCCTTGGTAACGCTCTTCCATGACAATAGTGTCTTGGAAAAACCTTTCAAGATTCTCACCACCAACATGACCACGGTTGGCTGGGAAGAATTCTAAGTGGGAATGCAGAAAGTGATATTCAGTTTCATGTTGCAATAAGAAATTACAGCTGCACTTACATACAGTATATGTATGAATTTGACTCTCACCTAACATGAATTTTAAAGTAATATTTTGAATTTGGTTAGAAAATGGTATATTTTATGTCTGTGTTTGAGTTGTAGATATATTTTAATCTCTCTCTCTCTCTTCAGATATGAATTATGCGTCGAAGTATTATCCGTGGTTGTATCAACAATGTAAACTGTTTTCGTTGTGTGTATGGCAAATTCACAACAAAATCTCGGCGAAAGACCATGTCTTCACTCATAAAGACTGACTATCATCTTTATTTCGGTTGCAAAATTGGAGATCAGGGCAAACGTTGGGCTCCTCATATATGTTGCATTTCACGCGCAACGAATCTCAGGCAATGGCTAAAGGGAAAACTCATTTCAATGCTTTTTGTTATCCCGATGATGTGGAAAAGGCCAAAAGATCACAGTAGTGACTGCTACTTTTGCCTCACGAATATTGCTGGGTTCTCTTCCAACAACAAACACAGGTTCCAATACAATAATGTGCCTTCTTCTATTAAGGAGGAGAAATTGCCAGTTCCAACACCACCGGAAACTTGGGAAGACAGCAGTATGAACAAGACACCCAGCCTCACATGACAGTTACAAATCTCTAAAGAGAGAATAAAAATGACACATTTAATAAATTGAAAAGAGCTGAATGATTTGGTACGTGATTTAACCTTGTCAAAGCAATAAAAGAATAAGCTGAACTTTTTGGTTTAAGGTTACAGTAGTGAAATCTATCAAATCTAAAGGCAGTTCTTTCGCATAATGGAAATAAGAAGCCTTCGATTCCATTAGCTCATTCTGCTGATATGAAAGAGACTCATGAAGGATGGCTATCCTTCCTAATGCCATCAACTGTAGGAACCATGACAGAAACATCTGTGGCGATTTGAAAGTCATAGGACTTCTACTTGGTTTGCAATCAGGCTTTACAAAGTTTGGCTGCTTTCTTTGCCTCTGAAATAGCGGCGCAGCTGAACAGCACTATTTGGTGAAGTAAAATCAAGAGAAGAATTCACTCCTGGAAGGAGTAATGTTAAGCATTCCCAATTAGTTGAGCGGAATAAAGTTTTTATTCCCCGTCTACATGTCAAGCTGGGTTTAATGAAAAACCTTTTCAAGGCTTTAGACAAAATTGGAGAGGGTTTCAACTATCTCAAAGCTAAACTTCTCGAAAATCAGTAATGCCAAGCTGAAAAAAAAGATTTTTGTTTAACCACAAATTCGTGTGATTGTAAATGATCTAACTTTTGACAAGTTGTTTGATATTGAATTAGCTGCTTGGTAATCATTCAAGGCAGTTCTAAGAGGATTCCTGGAAACATAAGGGCAGAGGACTACGAGGCATTGGTTTCAAAGGTTCTGGATAACTACAAAAACATGGACTGCCGAATGTCACTGAAGATCTACTTACGATCTCATTTAGACGTTTTTCCCCGAGATTCTGGGTGCTGTTTGCGCTGAACACGGAGAGCGCTTTCATCGGGATATTTCTGTAATGCAATAACTGTATCAGAGTAGCTGGTATCCTGGAATGATGTGAGACTAATGGTGGTATTTTCAACGAGAAAGTGAGATCGAATACAAAAGAAAATCGAGTAATACACAATTTTTCTCTACAAAATAACTTGCTCTTCTTTCTTCGAGTTTTGCAGAAATTATTCCATTTGTTCCATGAAAATTTCAATTCTAGTTTCGTTTCAATAAAACATTTCTTTAATGCAATTCAATTGTGTTTTAATTGTAACACCACGTGATCCTTCTCTCAAAATCTAAATGTGACAAAAAACATTTTTTAAAGCATTTACAAAATGTTTTTTTTACATAAGACAAAAAAGAAAAGAAAATTTGTAAAAAGGTAAATATTTTTTTCATCTGAAATACTAATTTAAAATTTTGGCACCAATAAAGTAAAAATATTGCTGAAAGTCATAATTCACACGTATCATAACAGAGTATTATAAATGAAAAGTAGGCAAAATGAGCTTTATGTATAACTCACTAACAGTCAGGGATTCTTAATCTTTTTAGGCTGCCATCCAAATTCTGGTCTTTGGGGCTAGCTCGACAACTAATGCCTTCAAACAGTTCACTCGTAATAGATAATAAAATAAATAATAATGGTAAAATGATTAGGGATAACATAAATAAATGATAAATGACAATTTAATGACCCAAGTTTGGGTCGCGACCCAGAGGTTTAAAACCCCCGCAACTAGACGTGATAGAAAAATCCTCAGTGTACTCACACCATAATGAAATTAACAAAGAAAGTTTATTTTTACTAGAGAGACAAAAGCTGTGTTGACCAGTGATTATTATTACTTTTATAAGGATCATTTATTTTCTATTAATTATACAATTGATGATAATTTTACTTAAAATTGTGTAAAATAATGAAACACTACTTTTGTAAATCTTTACCTTCACTTTATTATTATTATTATTATTATTTGTTACTACTACTATAGTAACTTTTTATAGAGAAAAATATTAAAAAATATTGTAACAGTTTATGTAATTTCACTAATTTGTATTCTTTTTTCGAATAAATGTTTTGTTTGGTTGTTTGCTGTTTTCAAATCCTGGTGGGGACATTTTTGCATTTGGAAAATTATTCGTGTTCATGCATAATTTTCCATATATATATAAATATATATATATATATCTATATATATATATATATATATAATATCCATATATATATATATAGGGTGGACCCAATCCTGCACGCTTCACCTTCAAACATACTAAATTCGTTCCTAACGCAAGTAGCCTCCAACCCTACCCGTAATAGAAGTACAATCGAAGATAAACCCTCTTTCAGACTGATTTAAATTTCTATTAGGAATCAGTTCCAGTTCCACCATTTTACAATAGGGTTAATTGTAAACACAGTCTTCCTCTCATAAATTTCGCCAAATTATGCATGTACAGTGCATGTGGCATCGTTTAAATCCTTGTTTGTACTTTCATACTCATTTATCTTATTTTATCCCCAAATGTATGTAATTTATGAAGCATTGCATATAATATATATTTAGTACTAGCTTCACTTACCCTTGTACTTGGGCTGTAACCCCTTTATTACCGTGTCTCTCTAACTCTTTTCCTCTTATTTCTCCCTATAATGACTTACATATCCGAATTAAATAACTATAACGTATTAATTATGACAAAGTATAGGGTATGATTTGAAGGACAATAAGGTCATAAAGTAAATTCATTCCACTTACATTTTTCATACCTTTGTTGGGTTTCAAAAATACGAGCAATAAAGATTAGCTGAAACTATAGTAAATTTTTAGAGAAATCGTAATGAAGAAAAAGATAAAATAATAGGCCGTCATTTGTTATAAATTATTAAACTATAAATAAACTTTCAACGAATTCACATCTAAAATCAGGGCTAAATCACGCATGCGCGGTAGTCAATTATAATTACGTTAATTTCATAAATCCAATTGCATTCCTCGTTAAGGGTGAGGCCAAATCACCCCAGTCTTGTCACCCACTGGTGGTGTTTTTTTCCATTTAACGTCAGATCGCACCTATATTTTCCTCCACCCTTCGTTCCAGTAGATACCCTGCGCCAAAAATAGTCATGAAAATTATTGAACATAAACTGCAGTAATTTTATCTTTTCAATGGCCATGATATAATATTAAAATCATTTAGGAACAGGAATAATGTAAAACAGTTAGGATTGTTTAAAACCTTTAGTATGATGTATTTAAAAGGTATTTCTAAGTTCTAGCAACATATGACAAAGGAGAAAAAATCTGTCTCAACGCAAATTGAAAACTGAAAAATCGTAATTCTGGATGGGGATAAACAGCGGGCAAGGTAGACCGAGAAAGCCAGTCGAGAGTCGAGAGCCAAGGCCCAGGCCATGGGTAAATAGGGTTTATTTTCATTATGAAGTTCGACCAGTAAATCCAATCTAGTTTTTCCCTAGGGCCTTCGAAGAGACTCTCCTCCTGCCCTAGACCTTTTTCCTTGTCCTGCCCTAGCCCTATTCCCTTTTCGCTTAAGACCTATTCCCTTTTCTATTAATTATATAACGTGTTTAAAATTTAAAACATTAAAATTTAAAACATTTCAAACTTAAAACAGTTTAGTGTTTCATAGCATCAGTTGAAGTTATATTTATTTTTTTTAAATCATGAGAGAGACACGCTCATTTATAAATAACTGTAGGCCTATACGACCATAAATAATTTAATTGGTAAACTTGACACAGTAAAACATCCTTATTTAGTTGAGGTTGTTATGAATTATTATGTGAAGAAGAATATAAGATTTACACTACCATTCATTGTAAAATTTGGCGTGTGTAAAATTGTACACACTACCATTCATTGTAAAATTTGGCGTGTGTAAAATTGTACACACTACCATTCATTGTAAAATTCGGCGTGTGTAAAATTGTACACACTACCATTCATTGTAAAATTCGGCGTGTGTAAAATTGTACACACTACCAAGCATCATCTTGTCCTAACAATGTCGTACATTAATTAATTAAGTTTGTGAACTTAGTGTGGGTGCCAATATTATCTGTATAACATTCAGATTATGAAAGTATTTGGGGTATGATACCCATCGTCACAATGTTCACGTTTGGTCCTAACAATCATTTCAAGTTACTTTGTATTCACCCACGAATGAGCCACCCATCATCGACCACCCGGTCACCGGGGCCCTCATCATGGGAGAAACTCCGCATCCAACACCTTCAGCAGGGCGTGCGATGGTTTCCTTTTGATGCCAGTGTTGTGCCAAGATATCACTATCATCAGACTCTTTTTTTTTTCCGCTACCAGTGACTTTAATTCTTATCATAAATTGTAATTAAAAAAAAAAAAATTTCTGGTATTAAATTTACAATTTAATAATTGTCACGTTTTTATATAGGCAGCATATCCTTAGAATCCCGACGTTGACATTCAGTGGTGAGGAGTCATCGCGACTGGGGGCACAATCGTTCCCTAGTGGAGTCACGCATTCAGTTTGTCACGAGAGTCTGTGGAAACAGTTTGTGGCACATTAGTGTCCGTTACTTATTCAAGTGACGCCTTACTTATTCAAGTAACGTACATTTTTATTTTCAAAACCTTCTATGCAATTTTTTCAATGATCGATGAAGGCAATATGAAGTGTAATAAATAATTATAATTCGAGGCGAAAAACTAAAAAACATTTCTTATGTCCTATATTTGGAGAACCAAGTGAAATGTGTCAAAGATGTTTGCCGACTTATGAATCTATAATGAAGTTTTGCTTGTTACAGAAAGTACAGTTTGAAGGGGCAAATATGTTGCTGGCTGAAAGTGTGGAATATGTTGCCAATGAAGTTGAAAAAGTGTGACACAGAGCAAGCATTCCCATTATTTCTCATAAACGAATAGTAGAAAATATCAGAAACTATCATTCAAAATAGCGAAAGATCTTGAAATCCTACAAACAGCGCAAAAAAAAAAGACACCTACAAGGCTCAACTGGTGAAGTTTAGGGAAGCAGCGAACACATTATTTAACAGTGCTGCATGTAAGTGTGGGAAAGATGCTGTGTGCTATTGTCCTCAAGAAAGAAAGGTACCAAAGGATGAGAAAATATTTCTTAATGATCAACGCTCTGACAAAAAAAATGGTTATCGCAGGTGTTGATAATGTATAAGCAGCTTCAGATAAGCATAAAACGCAAGGAACGGAGGGAGGAAAGGATCTGTAAAGTTGGAAGAATGACAACTGACTCAGGGGATGCCTTGCAATGGGATATGTCCGAAGGAAGCTCAGGAGAAAATGGAGAAGCTGATTCAAGTTCTGTTAATACAGTAATTCAAAATGTGTCACAGACTAATCCTGCATTTGCTCTGCCATCTACTTTCAACTCTAGTATCAGTGGTCTCCCAACACTAGCAAGAGAAACCGATTGACACAATGTTTCAGACCGGAGTACTGCCGCACTGGTGTCAGCTGTCTTACAGAACCTGGGTATTACACAGACCTGCAAACTGAAACGTGTAGAATGGGTTTATGTTCTAATATGTGATCTTCCCTAAGTTTGCTACACTGATTTCAAAAGTGACATCCATTTTCTTGTATCACGTAAAGGAAAAAAGTAAAAGGAAAACACGTTTTAACCTAACCTTGTACAATGTATTTCATATATCCAAATGACAACTTGTGTACATTTTGATCAAAAAATGGACAAAACTCAATTAAAGTGAAGAAAATAGAGAACTATTAATACAATACAATACAAATGTGACAGATTATACTAGAAATATAGGTAACGAGTTGTTTCCAACTTTGTCATGATGAACAGTGCGATATAATTTGTGTATTTCATTCCGAAACGGAAAAAAACAGTGACGTTTTGCGAAAAATGTGTGGGTGATGGAGAAAAATAGATATCATCTTTGAACTCAGTATGCATTAATTACTACAGGACACATAAATAGTCACACCCCAAAACCACTATAGGCCTGTGCTATTAAAGAAATTGACAAAAGTATGAATATATATATTGATAAAAATAAAAAGACGAGAGAAGGAGAAACACAAACAAAATATCAATTGAATGTGAGTCAGATACTGTGCAAGGTTTGTACTTTGATGCTAGGAAAGATAAAACTAGAGTAAATATAAAAAAGGGAAACAAGTATTATGCAGATAGTATTATTGAAGAGCATATCTCCCTTGGCAAAGAGCCAAATTCAGTATACCTCGAACACATCACTGTTTCATCAGGTACAACAATAAGCATTCAAACTAAAATCACACGCTGGCTGGGAGGAGAAACGGGTCGTAATGGGTTCTTTTGTAGTTGTTGGGTGTGACGACACTAACGTAAATACAGGTGTCAAAGCTTGAGGTATTGGTCTTCTTGAACTCCACTTCAAACGACCACTTCAATGGCTAGTTTGTTTGTTGTGTAGCAATGTTTGTTGTTGCGGCATCTGATCCAACATCTTGATGGTGTAATGCATGTACTCCGAGGCATTCTGTGGTCCAATAGTGCGAGAAGTTACCAGTCGTTCAGTTCCAACCAATTAAGTTTGACGACCCAAATATTACCAAATGTAGACAATCCAAAGGAGCTTAGCAAAGATCAAACTACCTATACCAGATGTGTCAGGATGTTTCATTCGGACAGTGTCCACTAGAACTGGCACAATGTAATCCTGGCCTACTGTCACATTCTCGATGGATAACAACAGCAAACAGGATTCTTACCTGTATATTGTACAACTGTCTCTGTTTCTGCGTGGTTCACTATCAAAACTGCTCCCTCTTGCAATAATGGAGCAACCACATTTGTTTCTGTTCGTGAAATGTTCTCGTTATCTTCAAGGAAAGGAGTGTAAAATTATTGATGCTGTGATTGAGCACAAAACGCATTTTTTCTCATCCAGAAAACTTGCTGCTAGCAATGCTTAGTGATGAGCGAAATAACATCCGAGAGTTGCACTACGCAAAATTCAAGCAGCTCAATCTCAGCGACGGCAACGTGTTTCGAATAACATCAGGTAGTTCAGGGTTCCGAAGATGAACTTCAGTGCACGCCATTACACGGACCTGATCGACTGGAATATTCTTGATAGAACAGAGCCGCTTCTCACAACATACATCGACGATGATAAACTCCAGTCACTCATCAAAAATGGTACAATCCCTCGACTTTCAAATTCGAGATGCCATGCCACACGCAAGCTGTAGAGAGGTGTCAAGCTAGTGACAGAAGCATCATCACCTGTGTATGGATCTTTACAAAGAGATGGCTTCATTAGGTAAGTACTACAATCGCAAAAGAACATGGGGGTTCTGGATGTAAAAAAGGACTACAAATTGCTAAAGTAATTGAGTAAATGTGTCCAGTGGTAGGGTGGTTGGGTGTGTACGGGTGGAACTCGACATGCAATCACCTCCTCGTGGTGAGTTCTGGGTGATTCGAAAGTTAGAATCTCGTTTCAGTTGAGAGCTGCATAAGAAAATAATACCAATATATAAGAATTATATACATACATATTTCCAGTCACTGCTAAAAATCAAATTACTTGACATTAGTTAAA